>JAQQZZ010073304.1:1436-21128 GCA_030265115.1 Mopalia vespertina
TACCAATTCTGCATCATCACCTTCAGGAACTGAAACAAATACAAAATAAGAGATATCAAATAAGATATCACATGTATTTTACATTTTTTTTATATTGTTTTAACCTTTAGAATTCCTAACAAAAAGCCTACTTATTGTTTCTATTCTGTGAAATAATTTTTGTTTAAGACTTTTTTTTAGTGTTTAGGAAACCAATTCTAGTTGTGAAAAGTCCAAATTTTGTACAGGTATCAAAACTTATTTTTATTTAGTTAGAAATGGAATAAAATTATGCGTTTATGTCAAATTGCCACGTTTAATCGGGTTTCAGTTAATACAACAAAAGAACTGTAAACTTACCAGCAGGTGGACTAAAGAAGTGAAAGAATGATTCATTCTTCACAGTTTTTGTGACTGTCCTTGTGGTGCCCCTGCCCTTGTGTTTCTGTTTCTTCTTTATGGCTTTTACAGTCACATCTTTACCTTTCTTCCAGTCAATTGTACATCTGTCAATTAACATTTGTATACAGGTTATATTACATTTATTTTGGTGTGCATGTATAAAAGAGATGTATTTAATGCAACGCTCTAAGTGTATGGCGCTTATATAACATTGGTATTTTTCAGTAGTAATAGCCCTGCTCTGTTGGTTTGTTTGATTAGGTTTTAATGTTGTACTCCAGGTTATTTCACGTATGACCAGCAATCATCCAATTCAAACAGTTCCTTGTTTATATACAGTGGAAACCCGGGAGGATACCTTATAAAACACCCCCCACGATGACGTGTGAATCACTCATATCTGACAGTCAACAAAGGGACTGAAGCAGTACATCAAGGTGGTTAGTAGTTCGACATGCTTGCCACTAAACCCTGGCCACAGGCTCCCTGCTCTGTTGGAAAATTAATGTTCCTTTATTGTTAACTTAAGTTAAGTCAGTACGACTAAGCTTGTAGCATAATGCCCGTCATCAGAGGGCATCTGTTTATTCAACACAGCAATAAATATTTGCTACCTAACTCCAATTTTGTTAATGGCCAAGTGATTTGTTCGTTTGACTGGGAGTTAAAGCTGTACTTAAGGTTATCTCACTCATCTAAAAGCATGCCAGCCCAATGTGTGAAGAAACCCCCACTCAATACGAAGACCTACATCATACTAACATAAAGTCTTTGAGTTACCACTTAGCTCAGAGAGCTCCATGGCAACAGTATGCTCCCATCCAACCTGGCTGGTGCAATAACTGAAATAAACCACACATTATCTCGCAGAGCCTCATAGCTAAGAAATCTCCTTCCAACCCTCTTCTTTTGACATTGGTTACAAAATTTATAAACCGAAGCCCTCACAACAGTAAAATAAGGGTTTAACAGAAAAAAAATAAATGGATTGATCGAAAATTATTCAACAAAACTTACCCTTTACATTTGATAATTTCAGGCCCTTCAAATGAAAATGGATCGGTTTCATCTGGGTCTGACCTCATTGTGTAGTCTTTTGACAAGATTGTGTTTGTAAAATAATCATTGGGTTCAAAATGAAAGTCTAATGTGAAGCCCTGAAATTGAATAAGGAAGGAGATAATGGTTAAACTTACCAATATGTTACAAAAATCAGAAGTATAGCAACAGAAATGTTCAGGAAAAATTTTGTTATTTTTTTAATTTTATTTTGAAAACTTCATCAATAAAAATTCTTCAAATAGCTAGAGATTGTCAAATATAGAGTAAATATATAAAAGCTAAAGAAAACCAGGATGGTCATAAATGTTTTTTAAGTTGTCTCTAACAAAATTTAGTTTTTCTTAGGGCTGCACATATTTTCTTCAAACAAAAAGCTTATCAAATGGGAGCTGTTGAGATATCATTCAGACAATAATTGCAGGAGGCAATGCTCAGTCTTTGTTTAATTTCTCTTAAGACAAGGCCACTCTCTGGCAAGTGCTTGTTCCTTTTACAGACATCTCGAGAGAAGGAAATGACCATGTATATGGTATAAACAAAATTATGATAAATATGTAGCAAACAGGATATTCGGCATGGGTTCCAAGTAGATCTGTTGATGGAGGGAGAAAACTTACCATTGTGGATGAGTCAACATCAGTGAATTTAACTGTGATATCACGGAGATTCTGTAGGATAGGTTCATCATGTTCCTGGAATACAGAAAGATTAATGGATTTATTGGTTGGTTGTTGTTTCACGCCATGCCTAAGGATTTGTTTGCTTGTTTAATTGGGGTTTAACATTGTGCTTTAGGGCATTTCACTTATGTGACTGGTGTATGCCTAAAGAGTGAACAGCAACACGACCATAAAGTGTAATATGCAAATGCTGTTGGAAAATAAAGGTTCCTCCATAGCTGAAAGTATAAAGATCTACTTTAATTATATCACCATTATCATCAGACGACTTCGATTGGTTGGCGCTAGCTATACCGTTTAAGGTGGTAGCTACACAAGACATTAAGTATACATTGATTGGTTTAATTGATTGATTGGTGTTTTACGCCGTGCTTAAGGGTTTTTCACTTATATGATGGCGGTGTATTCCAACAATAATTGACACTAGCACAACCAAGAAGTGTCCATAATGTTGGAAAGTTCATTTTCTTCCAGTGCTTAGTAAAGACAGCATTGCTACTCTACTGACAAACTGCCCTTAGCCAGAGGGCCCTAATGTAAAAGGAACCCCAATGGGTCATCAGGTCGCTGTTGTGAGCACACAAGTCACAGGGCTCCCTCCAACTTAACAGGACAATCTTACCTGTATATAATCTGATAGCATATCGACATTCTTAAAAATTGTAAGCCAAAACTGGGGTACTCCTGATGGATTCTCCTCCACTTTGTCTGAAATATAACAAGGTTTGCATATTATATTTATGGGGTTTCTAGCGAATTGCTAAATGGAATGTGGGCACTGATAATTAAAAATATGACATGGAAGTTCATATTGCAAGTACATATCCAAATGTTCACTCTAATCAAAGTATCTACATTAACATGTACTTGCACAGATTTTCAACATTTATTTTTTAAATCAATGCTTGGCTTTCCTTCAATGACTTAACTTCTAATTATTTTTGTGTAATTGGTCTTTAGTGCAATCAAGCTCTTACAACATTCAGAAGAACACAATTGTGAAATGTTAATGTCTTATGCTCTGTTGGAAAATTAATGTTCCTTCACTGTCAAGACTATAGGGGGTAATAAAACAAAGAAAAAACACGAACTGTTTGAGTTTGAAGTAAATAGGTTTCTAACAACCACTCATTAGACATGTTCATAAAGTGACCCTTTCTGGCATCATGGTGGGAGTATATGACAGAAAAGGGGAGATAATTCTTACCTTCTGTTTTAGTTTCATCTTTCTTTTCTTCATCAACTTTGGCTTTTTCTTTCAGAGACTCCTTTGTATTCAAAACACAAAACAATTTTTTGATAGAACAAGGGTAAACAGAATAAAAAGGAGAAATAAAAACAGCACATTAATTTTCTAACGAGTAAGTCCCAAATTTGATTGAATGATTGGTGTTTTACGCCATGCTTAAGGGTATTTCACTTATATGACGGCGGTGTATTCCAACAATAATTTACACTAGCACAACCAAGATATGAAGCGTTTCCATAATGTTGAAAAGTTCATTTTCCTCCAGTCCTAGGTAAAGACATTATTGCTACTCTTCAAAAACATATCAAGCCAAATCATGACTGTTTTGTCAGGAATCCAATCAAGACATTAAAACATAAAATATTTTATATCCAAGTACAGGCAATTCTTAATTTTAATCAATTTTCATCCTCAGCTAATCACAAAATTCAGTTTTTAGTTCAGGGTACTCAAGACAGTGAGCATTATCAGTTTCCATTCTGTTTAAGGGCATCTCACTGACAATGGTATATGGTAAGAAGGGAAAATGAATTTGCCTGTTGAAACATTAGCAGGGCTTCAGATAAGAGGTGTTCAGTGTATTTTATACTTTGAAAATGTCCATTCTTTAACTCGTTAAGGTAACATTCAGTTCACCTTTGAAAAATTAAAATAAATACGCCTCCAACGAAATTTGGAGGAGTACAGTACACCGCTGAAAACAAAATCTTATCTGAAGCCCTGCATGAATACTTGAATTTCACTACAATAATATGTCGGCCCAATGGCATTTTGACACCACTGGGAACAAAGAAAGACACCACTGGGAACAAAGAAAGACAAGACAGAGGAATTACAAGACACAACAGATAGGGTTCCTGTTGCGCCTTAGCTCCAACCGGGAACCCATGGGTAAGAGGATGCTCTGTATCAACCCCCCACCCCATTGGTTGGTTTACTTGTTTTGGGTTTAATGATCTACTTAAGGTTATTTCACTCACATGATGGAGTAGCAGCTAAAAACAAAAAGACAGGACAAAGACAGGATGTAACACAAAGGCATCACAAACAGACCTGCTTCATGTTGCCCCTTAGCTCTTTGAGCTCTAGGGCAACATGAAGCTCCCTCCCATCCCATTGGTCATAGAATTCTTTAAAAGAAAGTGAAGTACCGATAACTTGGCTTCGTCACCATCCTCTGTCTCTTCATCTTCACTGGGCCAATCACACTCTGGATCTGTGGGCTCAGTCTGACCGGTTACAATTCCTCTACGCTAAAAACATAATACAATAATAACGTTAATATTAATTAATCTGTAATTCAAGAGTTTTCACTTATAGGACCAGTGATTATTCACTTCTTGCTCTGCCTTACTTAAATACAGATGAATACAGGGGATTTTTTTTGTTTGTTTGATTGATTGATTGGGGTTTAACATCATGCTCAAAGGTGTATCACTAATTATAGGACAACTGCTTGTCCATTTCACACTGTTACTTACTGAAATACAATGGAAAACTGGTAGGAAACCTCGTAAAAGAAAACCAACCAAAAAAAACCTTTGAATTGGAATAGTTTTCTGATGGGACTCCCATCGTAATGCAACATGCTAACCACTAACCACTGAGAAACCTTGTATTCAGGCTGGATTTGTTCGTTTGATTGGAGTTTAATGTCATACTCAAGGGGTTTTCACTTATATGACGACGGATTGTCCACTTCATACTTCACCTTGCTTTATTATGGTGGAAAACCGGGAGGAAACCTCGTAAAAACCACCCCCGTGATTGCCGGAGCCACGTGTGACTCACTCATATACCTGATGGTCAACAAGCAGTCGATCATGTGAACGGTATATTTATGCTGGAAGTATGCAACATTTACCTAAAATTACTGTGGGTAACCTGAGGTTTGATCAGCCCACAATCAACAGTCTTCTCAACTGTAACACATCTCATCAAAAGGATTGATTAACTAATTTATTGGTGTATAACAGTCCTTGAGGGTATTCCACTTACACAATGGCGGTTTAATTCCAAAAAATGAACAGCAACACAACCATAATGTGAAGTGTTTGACATAATATGCGGTTAGATAATAACTGTTCCTTCAGCTCTCATCGAAATAAAAACATCTTTGCACTTTACAATCAGGATTTTATGCCTCTTGTCTAAAAAAGCACAACATAAGGCTCTTCAACCACTTTCCACTTCTTATTGTTTGTTTGTTTGATTGGGGTGTAACGTCATACTCAAGGGTATTTCACTTATAGGACGACATGCCAGCCCAATGGGTGAAGGAAACCACCCTTAACACCACTAGCAACAAACAAAGATGAGACTGGACAAATATAGACGATAACAGGACACAAAACAGACACCACGAACAGATCGGCTTCCTGTTCCCCTTTAGCTCTGAGAGTATCAGGGCAACATGAAGCTCCCTCCAACCACCCGCCTTTCCACTTCTACAGAAATATTGTTTTCAACATACTGTACCTACCTTTTCATATAGTGGAGTATATTTAGCAGCATATTCACACTCTAGTTTATGGACTTGAACATAAAAATCGGCCTCAATTTTAGTGGCTTCAAACTGTAGTTTTTTCAGGGCCTTCAAACGACGCTTGACCACTTTGGGTAAACTGAAGAAAAAAAACAATAGAATATAGCCTGCAATTTATACATTATGTACATATAAGTCCCCTTACTTAATTTTCATTCTTTGTTTGATTGTGGTTTTACGCCATACTGAATGTTATTTCGCTTATGCCAGCCCACTGGGTGACAAACAATCATCACCAAAAAAAAATGTAGTTTCATGTTGCCACTTAGCTCAGAGAGCTACATGAGCACGGCAAAATTAAGATTACTCTCAATTCCCCGCTTCCAGAGTAAAATCTGTATTTAAATACATATGATATAAATGTAAGAACCCATAGATGTATGCTATATAAGACACTGACCATGCAGAAAGTCTATCTGAATACAAGGTCATTCATCACATGTTATTTGATCCCATTGCTGGTTTGTTTGACTAGAGTAACCATGCCGTACTTAAGGTTATTTCACTCACATGACGGCATGCCAGCCCATTGGGTGAAGGAAACCTTCTCCCCCCATCCCGACTGACAACAAACAAAGACATCACGGGACAAATACAGGACACTCACAGGACAATACAAAGACATCACAATCAGATCGACTTCCTGATCCCCTTTAGCTCTGAAAGCACCAGGGCAACATGAAGCTCCCACCTGCAACAGGATCTGATTGCAAAAATAAGTTAAAAGCATTTTGTTTACAAGTGAAGTAATCATGAGAGATTCTAGAGTAAATGGAAAACAAACTTAATGTCAAATCAAAATTTAAAAAAAATGGAGGTACAAAACCCCGTATGTGTTTTGATGAATTTGGCATAGGAACCCAGATACATTTTCTACAGTCTCCCTTGACCTTGTAATTTATCTAAATATAAGGAACTGTTTCTAGCTTTACCTGGCAATGTACCCAGAAGGGGCACCCACCATGCTACCCAATTTACTCTGCAGAGCTGCTAAAATCTGGGGATTCTGTAAAAACTGGTTTGTAATATTATCACCTGCAGCAGGTCGTCCATCTGAAAAAAATAAAAATAAAAAAATTAGAATCACAAACATTTTAGGTAATGCTACGACAAAATTCTATGAAATGTGGGGTTTTTTTTCTAGTTGATAGAACTGTCCTGTGGGGGTAATCTACTCAAGGGCCAGAATTCCTCTCCTACAAGTTTTTGGACACAAGACCCAAAAATATAACCAAAATACTTATAAGCTAATTTGAGGGTTTCTTCTGCAATCAAGCTGTGAATTTGGTAACTTACTTTTTTTTAGCATAGAAAATTCACTCAACTATTGATTGGTTATTGTCAGATTTCAATGGGTAAAGGAATTTCTAAGAATTAAACTATCAACTGATACAAGAAAATAGTGGTTTAACTGATAAAAAATGTAAAAATAACCTGGCTTATTCATCTTTTTGAATATAATCATCCTTTCACTTTCAACATCACACCAAGTCTTCAAATTCACTTGAAAGTAGTCCGCTGCTTACTACCCGCTTTTTTATTGGCTAGAGGTCTGACGTGCAGTAAAACATGGCACTCCTCTTGTACTAGCCACACAGCAAACCACCAAACATGTAAATATTCTATACTGCCTCGCTCAGCAATTAGACAATGACAAAATCAGAAAAAGTCTTTTCAATAAAATTGTTAAAAGAGAAGACCATCCAAAAACCATATTCTATAAATAAGTAAAACTTTTTGTGTGTAATACAATACATTAATTTCCATTTTCATAACCTGATCGTAACTCTGGGGATCATCCATTAAAAAGCAACACAAGAACCAGTTGAGTCATCAAATCCTGTGCTGCTAAGTTTTCCTGCACTCGTGTTGGTCAGCCAGTTTTGAACTATCCAATGATATAGATCAGTAAAGTCTGCTATACACATGATTTGATGATTCAAGTGGTTCCGGTGTTCCTCTTTAATGGATAATAATTAGAGTTATGATCAGGTTAGGAAAATCAGAATTTGTTAATTGCATTTGACAGAAAAATGTTTATTTATGTAGAAAATATGGTTTTTGGGTGGTCTTGTCCTTTAATGGTTAAAGGAAAGTAAAGCATTCAGACCATCAACAACAAACATTGGCAACACAGAAGACAAAGACATATCACACGGCGCAGAATGTACAAATGCACGGTGCAACAACACAATGACCTCGGGTTGTCCCATCAGAGACCATGCACCCGTGAACATCAGGTGGTTCTTTTTACGTTTACGTTTCTGCTGCACATCTTGGGCTCAAAATAGACACACAAAACTTATATCCCTTTGATTTCAAGTTAAACCTTCATTTCCAACTTTATGCTGGTGCAAACAACTGAGCCGAATGTTGATTACAACTAGTTAGATTGGGTCTATAATTAAGTTCACAAAGGCAAACTTCGTGATCGCGAGATTCGGTATGGTGGTTTCAAGCCTGGATTTCTGAATTTGTTTTCGTGTACAATTCGTCTAATTCTGTTTTAAATTTATATCGAAATTTATTATTTCCTTGCAGTTAAGAAATACATAAATTCATGTAATATATAGATACAAAACTATAACGCCCAGCTAGAGACCCGAATTCGAATCCCGGTGGAGGCAAGCAAAATTTTCTTTCTCTTCAATAAAGATATAATAACTACCAGTATGCATGTGTAATTCGTTGAATCCACTTCTGGTGTCGCCAAGCACACCCAAGTGTCTCATAAATAAAGTTTTATTATCATTCCTATGCATAAAATCAATACATTTAATCAACACCTCAAGATGGGTTATTGACTTTGGATGGTTAAGCGTGTGTGGCGTTCGTTTAAATCCGAGTCTGGCAACACTATGTTGTACTTCAAAGTGAATATTTCATAGCGTTTCACTCACAGTAATCAGCTATCCGCCTATAGTACTGAACATTCATTGTCGTTAATAAAGGAATTTTATTTTTCTTCCTTTTATTTACAGAGGTAAATCATGGAATTGGTTTCACAAAATTAATGATAATTAGTGTGTGTTTTTTACGGAAGCCAGTTAGTCGTACGGAAGCCAGTTAGTGCCACGGAAAATATTACTTTACATATCAAAATTCTCGTAATTACGAGAATTATTTTCGTAATTACGAGAAAACAAATGTCTTAATTACGAGAATATTCTCGTTATTATTTATATATACCACATCAGCATTTTACGCGCATATAAAACTCTGCTTGTCAAATACATATGAATACATAGCGCCGAATCTACACCGACCTTCAAGCATGCATGGCTTATCACTCAAAAGACTGCTGGCAAATTATGATAAACTGCAACAAACAAAAATTCTCGTAATTACGAAAATTTTCTCGTAATCAAGAGATTTTTATCCTCGTAATTACGACAATAAAAATCTCTTAATTACGAGAATTTTGTTTGTAAAATAATATTATCTGGTAACTGCGCGATAAAGTCTCGTAATTACGAGAATAATAATCGCGTAATTACGAGAATTTTTGTATTTAACATAATATTATCCGTGGCACTAACTAGCTTCCGTAGTTTTTAAAATCTATTATTAATTAATTTAACATTCATTGTCGTAAATGATGGAATTTTCTTATTCGTCCAGTTATACAGAGCTTTATATGTCATTGTTTTTTTTAAACAATTTACGCTAAATAGCCTGTGTTGTGTTTTTTAAATACTGATTTAATTATTATTTTTATTGTAGAGAAAGAAAATTTGCTTGCATCCAACGGGATTCGAACTCATGTCACAGGCTAGCAAGGCCAGTGCTTTAACCGACTGAGCTTCAGAGGCTCAGGGTGAAACGACAACGAATTTTGATCAACACATTGGTATATAATATAATACCAGAAAGTCATTAATCAGCAACTGGACCCTGGGCCCAGGGATTAAATATAATCCTCTATTAGATGACGTCACGCCATGTTGAAGGTCTATCTCTAACCCGGTATTAGTGATTTAATCTGGTGTTAGCGGCTAATCGTCTTTCGAGCAACTGGCCCCTGGTGTTAGCGACTAATAGCCTTTCTAGCAACTAAATTTAACCCACTATTAGATGATGTCACGCCCTGTTGTAGGTCTATCTCTAACCTGGTATTAGATGATGTCACGCCCTGTTGTAGGTCTATATCTAACCTGGTATTAGCAATTTAATCTGGTGTTAGGGGCTAATTGTGTTTCAAGCAACTGGCCCCTGGTTGTTTGAAGAGTGGCATTGCTGTCTTTAGGCATACTTAGCACTGGAGGAAAATTAACTTTCCAACTTTAGCGAAAGGTTCACATCAACCAGGTGCACATTGGTTGTGCTAGTGTCAATTATTGTTGGAATACAACGCCGTGATATTTGCGAAACCTTAAGCACGGCATTAAACACCAATCAATCAATCATACTCCAGGTAGGCATCCATTCTAAAATATATCTTATGTCTTAGTCTCGTCCACTATAGAAACTCTTGCAAGAATACCATTGGTCAGCATTAAGGTTTCTTACACTCCGAGGCTAAGATTTATAGGCCGATGTTATCTTTTCAATATATAAACAACATTAAAGATATTCAGAAAAGTAAAAAGATCTATAACTTTTGGTGGAGTGGGTGAATATTCAGTTTTTTTTGGTATATACGATTTAAATTTTCAATATCACACGTACGAATCCGAAGTGGTAAGAACTGTTGCCTTTAGGAACACCGGTAACTTTTTAATAAAATCACACGAGAGCCCATTTGATTAAAACTGTCGCCGTCTTACCTCCAGGACAATTTTTCTGAACCCCAATCAAACAAATCCTTAAAAAGCTAGATGGATACTTGATGGTTATAAATATGTGCCTTCTGGCTAAGGACAGTAAAACTGCAGTATGTTCAGGCTGTCAGCTAGGGAGTAACATTAATTTTACAACAGAGAAAAGTTATGTAATAAAACACTCCACATTATGGTTGTGTTGCTGTTCACTTTATGGAAGTACACCGTGGTCATAAAACTAAAAGTGTAATGCCATCAAGCATGCTGTCAAACACCAAGCAATCAATCAATCTGTTCAATACAACAAAATAAGGGACTCAATGTATCCTTTGTCACAGAAGCTTTATTGCCTATGGAACACAGTGGCATACATCTACATAGATAAGCATAAACAATTAGTTTATAAGAAATATAGGTTGTCAGTGTAACAAATTTCAATAAAAATAGATACATAATACATAATGTTAACACTGCTGGATACAAAACAGCAATGTGGGGTAATATGCAATATAAAGCAACAGCTAAAAATAAGAACATGGATAATAAAGCCTTGTTACATAGCATTTCTGTGGACAGAATAACTTTTGTCAGTATCGTTAAACATTGACGTGAGAATTATTTCAGAAACGAACTCCCCACAAGTTGGTAATTTCGACACGGAACAGTACATACTTGTTGTCCGACAACAAATGCTTTATTGCTTTAAAGGGACTTTAAAGGATTATTTGACCAAAAAAAAACAAAAAACAATTAAGCCAGGAGTCCATCAACATGTAGTCACAGTTATCTATTACAGAATGGAGTATGTAGAGGTCAAAAGGAGGAAATAAAACATTAACACATGAGCCCATCAACCAATGATAGTGACAGATATCTGATACAGAAGGCAGCATAGTGAAAGAAACATGCAAATGGTTGCCGCAACTTGCCGGTGAAGATCGTTTGTTTATTTATTTGTTTGATTGGGTTTAATGCAATACTTAGGGTTATTTCACTCACATGACTGTGTGCCAGCCCAACGGGTTAAGAAAATCGCACTTGACATCACTAGCAACAAACAAAGACAGGACGGGACCAATAAAGGACATACTACAAAGACATCACAAACTTATCTCTGAAAGCACCAGGAAACCCCCTCCCATCCATCGTTAGAACAGGGATCTTATGGGTGAAGGGTCAATTCTCTGCCCTCTATAAACTGAGTATAAAATTATGTAGAGAAGTAAACATATTAGGAACGTTTTCTTCCAGCAATGGAACGTAGTTGTGGCAAATGAGATAACCCTGTTAGAATATATGTTGTGTGCGTATGTACTTCCAAAACACCTCCACCCCAAAGTTAGTCAAAATCTCAATTCACCATTTATATACAAAGTTTAAATATTGTGACCAGTTACTTTCTGTTATGCATTTTTGGCTGACTTTATTTATTATTTAACTGAAAAATGATTCTCAAACTTCCTGCGCATTACAACATATGAAATGTGTTTAACCAAAATGTGTGGATTAATGGAATGATTTTGTATTCAAAATTGTGTAACAAAATATCAAACAGTGATAGTTATTTAATCTGATTTGTACTTTTGTGTAGGATTTAATGTGTTTGACGTAGTCTACATTACATTTAAAAAATATATGCAGGGTAGGCAGATGGACAGTTTGTCTGCCAAATGGGTAACCAAAATTGACATGGCTCGTCGCTAACAATGACAAATTGTAAGACACTCATTGGACAGTGACTACTTACAATATAGGACATCACAAAAAATCATTTTCTATCTAACGTACGGACAGACACAAAAAAAAACATTACCTCTGGGCCAATGCTTGGCAGAGGGGTAAAAAATAACAAGCACCTTCAATCCAAAAACAAAACTGACAATCAAATCAGAAGTATATCAAACAACAGCAGAGAGTGTCAAAAAACCTGGAAAACTAATACAGTAGGTACATTCAACAAGAGTCATACAATATTATTTGATATAAAATATATAGAATGTGGAAAACGAGTTGAACAAGCACAATACCACATACACAGGAGTGTTTTAGTTTGTTTGGGGCAACTTATATTGGAACTCCCAATAATTATACTTAGGCACCAAACCATACTGTCCATTGATAACATATACACAGTTATTTATGATAGGACAGTTTTTTGTGATGAGGAAAAATTTGAATTAGGAATATACATTTATAGTATTTTGTTAGATCAGAATGGGCCAACATTTCCAAACAAAATCATAAAGTTAGGCGCCCAAATTTATTATAATATAATTCAACCATTTCATATTATTTACAGTGAATAAACAATTTTCTTTATTTACTATTTCTATGGGGTAGGTATGTTTATTAATGTACATTTTATTTATTCAAACTGTATTTACATGTTTATAACCAGAAAGGTGTCCAGGGCAGTAGGAGACCCTGGAGATAACAAAAATTACTTCAAAAAAAGGAGGATTATGTAAGAAAATATCCAGCAAATCAATTATTTTTTTAAGACTGGTTGATGATCTGCTTTTTTAAGTATACCTTGGGAATTAAATTGATTTGTTTGTTATTCTGGGGTCTTATGTCATACACCAAAGGTAATTTCACTCAGATGATGTTCCAGCTTTGTGGGCTATGAAAACCACTTTGACGATACAAGACAATCGTGGTACTCCTAACTTATTTGACTTATAACAACACGCCAGCCCAAGGGAGGTAGAAAACCGGACTTGACGTTACAGCTTTGCTGGCAACAAAGACAAGACAAGACAGGACAGGTAAATCCCAAGACGCAGTACAAAGATTACACTAACTTATCATCTCTATGTTGCCCTTATGCTTTGTTTCTTAAATGTTTATCACTCATACCTCATGAATTAGAAATATTTTGTTGTAAATTACTGTATATGTTCAATAATAATAAATCACAATGTGGCAATTAGAAATTTTATACCTTTTAAATTTATGTGGCAGCAAGTCAGACAAAAATTATCAAATAAGCATTATTTATCAAAACAGCTTTTCCATTTGATAAGTGAATGAAGACATGTAAGAAAAAACATGTGTATGAAATCAGGCCTGTGCTGTAATCTTCTCTAACAGAACCTGAAAATCAGTCCTCTATAATTTTGTGAGATAACCTAACATTTGTATTTTCCCCTGGATTGCTGATTTTTTAAATACCGTTACATAAAAGTGCCTTTGTGAAAAATGAAGCAAAATTCCTTTACAGTACAATCTTCATTGATAATGGGATGACAAAATTTGTCAACATCAGTGGCAAAATGCAAATTTAGACTGACTGCAAACAATTTAGGAAACCTATAAATAGGTCCTCTTAAATTATGTTTGCATAACCATGGGGAAACCCTGTTCTGTCCATTCTCCCCAACAGCACAGGCCTGATAATAATAACACTAAAAACAAATCATTTTCTAAAGTATTTCATGACAAAAAAGCAAAACATTTTGCGTAATAAATGGCATTAAGTCTAGCAGCATGATATAACCATGGAAATGTATTTAAATTTGGCCATTAGAATTTTATTATAAGCAGTAATTTCAATAAAGCATGTACTTTCATTAAGTAAAAGAAAATGGTGAGAGAAAAGCAAACAATACAGTTTTCTAAAAGTAATGGCAAAGGGCAAAGGGCAAAGGGCAGTGGGGTTAGCTAAAGATAGGAAATCAGTATGCGTAGAGAACAAAGTAAAACTGAACTGTTCAATAAAAGTAACATCTTGATCAAAATGTCACATAGCCTGGTTCAATCTACAATGTACACAATCATGGTTACAATTTGTGATAATCTAGATTCATGTCTAATTGAATCAACATGAAGGTTCATGCATCAGTGTTTAACGCTGTGCTTAATAAGGACGGTGATGTACTGCAGAAAGAACTAGCCACACCAACACACAAAACATGTGAAGTGCTTTGGTGTGTTGGAAAAAAAATGTTGCTCCAAAACATGATATTCATTATAACTCTGCCCTTAGCAAGAAGGCAATGGATGCAAAGACCAGATTGTTCTATTTTGTGCAGCTGGATTCAAGGGAGATGTCTGCGAGATTTCATCCATGACAAATTTCTGATCCAGATCAAAAAGGGCTTAATCTCTCATGGCGTGTGCAGTCCTGCGACTTAAGTATGTATTTTAATTATCGTTTGCTAAAATATTATAGTTTTGTCTTTTTATCAAATTAAAACTGTATCCAGTTAACTGTAAAAAGAATTAGTGATTGGCGGAGCCTTTTTCAAAAATAGGTCGTCTTGATTGGTTATCATTCTAAACTATTAATTTTGTTGACAAAATAAAATTGTTAAATTTCTAAAATTAAAAGATTCAAAAGGTACATTCTTTCAAAAGTAGACAGTGATAATATAAAAAATATCTACATAAACACAACAGCAACAACAACATCCTTTGGAAATCGAGGTAAAAAGAGGACCAAAAACATGGATGGGTAAAATATACACTAACATACTTCATAAGTCTTTAAAGACTATCACAGAAATAAAAGGAATGAGAATACTAATTAAGGGGAATGTAAAGACTAACAGATCCCCTTTGTTAGCATCATGAGAGTTGTTATTTGTACAGTAATGGTATAACACATCAAGTGTATAAAGTAGATAGTGTAGGAGAAAGACCAACAATACAAGTTGAATAACCCCTATTTCAGATGTTTACAAACTTAGCTACATATATGTACATTACTGACAACTTCAATATAAGAAATATAAAATGATTTCTGTATTGCTTGAGCCTTATTAGATTTTAGACATATAAGTTAGTACACCATTGTTTACTATGACAGTTGACCTGTTGAATGTGTGGCCACCCTTGTCTGTGAGGTGTCAGTTTTCCGTATGCCAACTATAAAATAAACAAGGTTTGTGCACAGACCAGAACTGAGTTGTAGGATAAATTTGTTCAAACCATGGCCTAAAATATTAGCTCACTATCTATTGGAGAGATTACAGACCTATGTATGTCCAGATCCGGTCCTGTACCAGATAACAACAGCAGCAGAAATAAAATATGAAGTTAAAAACAAATGTATAAACATCCTTGGCAACATTGCCTGATTGGAATAAGTCTATGTACAGAAAAAAAAAGTGTATTCATAATTTCATATTGGAATGCGTAAATTGTGGAATCATAAAATTTGGCTAAATAGAAATACATCTTGTAAAAATATGACATTTTATTCTATTAAATTGCATTTTAGATATATCCAAAATTTAGAGAAAAATAATCATTTAATATTGAATCCCCTTTCAAAGTGTTCTTACACGATTCAGTTTTAATATTATTTCACACAGACAAGTCACGGACATTTTTCCTTTAAACTCAAAACTCACTAGATTTACATTTTTATAATAGATCAGGATGTTTAATGACGTATACAGTGTATGTTATATATAAAAAATGTTTGGGGTGGATAAACTAAGTTACACTAGATCCGAGAACCGCTTTGAAAGCAGCCCAGTTACTTCCCATGCATTAGCTGGTTCTTGTAATTGTACCAGTTAATAAAAATATAATTCTTTGTGTTATAAATGAAGATAGCAGCTTACAATTTTTCAAACAAAACTATAAAAATTGTTTCCTCTTCATAAATACAAAATGAGAGAAAAGTTGGAGGTATGAGAATAGATAAACAGTAGTCAAACTTGAGATAATTGAACGCCAAAGACTAGAATAATTGATAACATAATTTCTTTCTTCATACAAGTAACATCCTCTTGCTGAATGGATACAAAATGAAATCTACAGATTAGTTTCAAAGTGAATGTCATTTAAGAGCTGTAGATCAGCAAAAAAAAACCATGAAAGTCATTCCTTACATAATACAAAAGACATATTACTCCGAATTTCTAAAATAAGATACCGAGATTTAAATATAATTCAGCATTGCAGAATTTATCCCAAGATTATATAACAGTTTTTTTCCTGTCAAAATAAAATGAACACTTGTGCATTGTTTTAGTCTTCAGCGGAACAAGGTGTCTTAAGATACACCAGTTATGACCAGATGAAATGTCAAACATCTAGATGGATTATGTAGGAGAAAATTTCAAGATTTCACAAATCACCAGTCTTTCTTTTACGTAACTTGATTTTATATGGAGAACTTTTAATTTTGAACAAAGGATTAACATTGCTTTAGAAATTCCTAACTCTCTCCAAGGGTTTATTAAACTCAACTCTTTAGGCCACTTAGCTGCCTGTACATTGAATATATTATTCAATTTGGCCCCAAAATTTTCAATGTTCACCATGTTCATGGTGAAAATATTCAATTTTCAAAAGAGAAATATTTAATTATATCTGTTTGGGTTTGTACGAAATTAAATTCTATTAACTTCTGTCACCCACTTTTTCTCATATTAGACAAGCTGAACAATCACATACCATAGAAAATCTTGTTTAACCATTGTATTATATAAAAACTTTATCAAATCTTTGTTGAAATTTAAGCCTATCCGTAACATCTGCATACAATAAATTTAACATCAATACACACATTTGTTAGTCCATTTGAATTTTGAATGTTGTTGTGTAGAGAGACTGGATTTCTGGAAGTGTTCCATTTTGATACTGTGCCCAGGCTGTACAGCGAACCGTGATAGGCTGATGTGGAGGCAGTATGGGTAGTTGTACCATAACGAGGGGTGCCAAGTAGAGGTCATCATTCAGATCAGAGGGGAAAAACACAGAGGAAAAGCCAATGGTTGGTGTGTAAGATGGAGCCACACCCGAGTTATTCAGATATTGATGATCCAATTCGGTCTGAAAAAAGACAATTCATATAAAAGCTAAAATAATGTCAAATCAGTTATATGAAATACTTTTAAAGTTTCATTATTCATATAAAAGCTTATGAATAAGTTAAATGTTTATTAAATGAGGGAAAATTGAATATATCTCCTCTAAGAAGTGCTTACACAGGGGCTGAACCAGAAATCAAAAGTATGGTGTCCTATATAGTCATTTTGCTTTACTTTTTAAGTAACTGGGTGGCCACTTTGAACATCTCCTGCATGTTAAAGTTTCTTTAAACAGGGTGTCCAAATGAGGTGATTGTGGGTGTCCAAATGATGGGTGGACACCTGTCTGCATAAGCCCTTATGCTAACATAACTATTAAATTTTTTTCTTTTTCTTACGATACACCCCCAATAATTCTACTCTAGAGATTTCACTTTTGTATAGCAATACACCAGCAATAATGAAGATGTGACATCGCATTTTCGCTGTCGTCAATATGGTAATGTCAAGGCAATGCCTCAACAATATGTTCTTTGTTGTAAGATGTCATTCTGGTGTTTTTGCCGTTCTTGTGGGACATTTTTTTCGTGTTTGTGCAAATGAATTGCATACCCTTACTGCTTTATCAAAATTGTTTATCTTTTTAATTGAAAATAATATTAAAATATACAAAAAATTATGACTCGAGTCAGTGTATTGTTATATGTACAACTCTCATCTTCAAATATACCATAACTTTATTCACCTTCTCGCTCAATTAATAGACTTAAGTAATATTTGTTGTAATGCACACTTGTTGAAAAACCTCTGTCACAGGAGTTTCTAGAGTCAATTTGTTTCTGGAAACTTATGGGCGCCCGAAATAAAATAAGCCGAAATAAAAGTCAATGTCAAACTGTTTACATAATATCTGTGTTAAAATCAAGATGAAAGGGGATAAAGACCCTGAATATGGTCTGATAAACTTGGGATAGGAACCTGGAAAATTTTTCTAAAAACTTCCTTGTCTGTATATTCTGAACTTAAAAACAAGGACAAATGAACTGGAACAATTTAATTTGTTCTTTGCCTCAAAAAAGTAATCACACTAGCACAGGGAGGTCGTTAATTAAAACCAATGAATCATCTCATGTTCCAGATAAACTCTCAGAAACAAGTTTCTAAATAAAAATCCATGTAGCCAAGTATCATCACTTGTCTTGCTCACACCAGTAAATGATAACAGTGGTAAGTTTGTATGGTTGTTGGTCTGTTTAATGCAGTAATTCTAAAAAAAAAAATGCTTGAGACATAGGATGGGGTTTGTTTAGGGTTTTCATTTCATGTATCACCTTAAAGACACCACTGGCAACAAGCAAAAACAGGACAATTACAGGACAAAACACTATACCAATACATCACAAACAGATCAACTTCGTGTTGTCCCTTCATAGCTTTAAGAGCACATCCCTGCCATCAGACATAAAAAGGTTGCATGGGCTTCTCATGATTGTTTTAAAACAGTGAAAACTTACTGCTCCCTCGCATTTGACCCCAACATCAGAAGGATGCCAACGAACACCTAACTCTTTATACAGTCTCTTCCAGGTGTCACTGGCATTTGAAACTTTCCCAGGTAGAAATGGCTGAAATTAAAAAGTGTGATGATTAAGATAAGTTTGTCTTTTTTTGATTAATAGGGGATTAACATTGACTCACATGTATTTCACACTGTTCCTTGTTTTAATAGGGTGCAAAACGGAAGGAAATCTTGTAAAAACCACCCCAGCAACTGCTAGACCCGCATCATGTAACTCAATCATCTAGAATCCGTGGATGGTATACTTCAAAGAAGAATTAGTATTTCCTGATTTTTGTCTGATTGGGGTTAAGTGCTGTATTTAAAGGTTCTTCTCAAATGACAGCAAGCCAGCCCAATGGGTGAAGGAAACCACCCCAGACATGACCGACAACATAAAAAAAACATCAAAAGACAAATACAGGCCACTCACAGGACAATACAAAGACATCACAAACATATTGGGATTCTCCACTTCACACTAATTACACTTCTAAGAACCACTTGTGTGATTGCAGGAGCCACATCATTTGACTCACCGATATACAGTACACCAAAGAATTAACCTCATGACCGTGTAGACACGGTGTGTTCACCGTGTGCACACGGTGTCTTCACCGTGAAGACACGCTCATTCAATTTGACAGTTCAAGTTGACGTTACAACAACAGCGTGTCTTCACGGTGTGTT
>JAQQZZ010073315.1:0-21122 GCA_030265115.1 Mopalia vespertina
TGATGGCAAAATAAAGCGCCGAAATATTGAGTTCATAATGAGTTTATCGTTCTTCGGAGTTACACTACTCTTGTACTTACTTAAAGGTTACAAGTAAAAGCCTAGGTTTATCAGCTTGATGTACCTACGGACCTTGAGTTTGAAATAAAGAATCATCATCACCTAAAAGCTCAACAAATTGACCGGTGTCTCATTCACTTAACCAACCAGTCAACAAGCCAGCGGAATTAACAAACCAACAAAGTTAAGCAACCAACCAATCATATCGATTTATCAATCCTCTGATTTGAGATAATATATCACGCGAATCGACAGGAAGTACACAGAAAGACAACTGAACATCTTACTACAAAGCTAGCATCACAGGTAGATTTATCTGGATGAGTCTTGTTACCAGATCTATATACTTTTGGTGGTTTATAAAACTGACCAGTTGGCGACGTAAGAATTAGATAGTCGTAGGAATCGCATATTCATTATACTCTTTCTGATTCTTGCATGGTACTCGAGCGTGGTTTCTTATACAACGACTGCATTGACTACGTTTTTTTTGAAAGCCAGGAAGAAACTTGGCAAACCTGTTCCAGGATATCTTTAGTCAGCGAAAAGGTTGTTATTTATATCCTGTATAAAACGGTATCCTCCATCGGGTGAGCGGTATATTGAGAGACTCCAATTGTCCAATCCGAAAACAACTAATCAACGCCAAGGAGACTTTTTTCAAAGAAAAGAAACTTTTTAAAAATTTATTTATTCAGCTCTGACATGGGGTGTCAGTATAGTTGCCAAGGTGATTCTCCAATATGTTTTAAAACTTTGCAAGGAGAACGCATAAACATCTAGCAATAAGTCAAATGCCGCGAAGTCATACATGAACAAATTCTTTGTTCGATTTATTTTGTAAAAACAACTATATGGAAGACCGCTCGTGCCACATCGTTTTTGTCGCCATAACATTAAGTATAACCCAAATAATATTCTTTCAAAATCCTTCCAATACATGTGAGTTTCTGTCCCTTTATTCAGTAGCCATTTGTGTGGTGATTTGCATGAATATTTTATATGTAATGGTACATAATACTGCAGGTATCTACATGGCGTGTAAAGTCCATCATACAAATAGATGACGACATTAGCCATTTGCAGGACAACGATCGCTCTTCACATACTCAGGAAAACGTATCAATGCTGACTTAGTCACTTTCTTTTCACCCTTAAAGCAACAATATTCGTGTCAAAACAAAAAAGCTCGTTGTTCCTCTCCAAAAGACACAAAGTTAGACAAAAGCATATAAACAAATTTAACAGCCATTCCGCGGCGATATAGACAGTTGAATTTCGCCCTCAGACTGACGTCTAACAGAGTTCTCTTTATAGATTAAAGACTTTAGGAGATAACAAAGTACGCAAGAAAGACTTGTGAGACACACTAAATACAACGCCCCCGTCTCTTTGCCACGGTTATACGTTAACTACATTGTGGTAACAAAATATGTATTGAAATAAATACCAGGGACGGCTGGAGGAAGATTCCTGTTGCCCGGCATCAGCTTTGAGTGCACCAGGCTGATGCTGGGCAACAGGAATTCCGTCATGGGTCAGATTCCACAAAGCAGTTTTATACTTAAGTCAAAGGGTTTAAAGGCCCTCAAATTCCTCAGTTTTGAATTTTAACATTTAATATTTCAGCATTATTATAATAACCTAAGTAAGTCACAATTACAGATATTACTTTAAAACTAAGTTAAGACATGTGGGGAAAATGTCAAATTTAGTATTATAACTTAAGTCAGAAAATGCTTTGTGGAACCGGCCCCAGTGTCTTGCAACAGACAGTTCTTGACAGAGGCAAGAGTACGGCGTAATGCTACAATCAATTAAAAAGAACATTTTATTCCTACCTGGATCATGATTTGATCAGCGACCACGAACTTCAAGGATTAACGGCACAAAGCATTTTCTGACTGAAGTCAAAATACTCAATCTCATTTTATGCCACTTGTCTTGATTTAATTTTCCAGATATACTTTTAATTATTACTTAGTTGCTTTGTGATAATGATGTCAAAATATACAATATTTAAACTCAAATCTGAAAAATTTGAGGTCCTTTAAACATTTTGAGTTTAGTACAAAACTGCTTTGTGGAATCAGGGGATGATGTTATTAGTATTAGTTAAATGACTGCTGACGGTAAGAAAAAATAAAGTCTGAAAATTGAATATATTGAAGTGTGTTGAGTGATATAGAATATTGTTCGGTTCGACACTAAATGTACTGACGATCATAATAAATGACACATTTCATTAGAGCAAAGGCGTTTTTGATCTACCCGGCTGAAGTTGGTTCTCCGTTCACCTGAATGTCAGTCTACTTTTAAACGATGGAGATTTATACAGCGGGGGAAGTAGCTATTTGATTTTCCATATATTAATTTAACAGCATTCTGTTGTAATTTTACGAGCCACAGAATGGTTTATTTCGTTGTTGACAATTGCCATGCAATCATTCTAAGGAAAAGAGAACAATCAGTTACATTGGATACATTTTTTCTACATTTTTGCATTCTGCAAAATAAAATTATCACTAAGTTGATGGGTGTGCAGACAAGTGTAACCTACTAAAGTCAAGGAATAAGGCTCATTAGGTTTATTATATAGCCAATCATTTCCAGGCGATATATCAACATCCTACATCGAATTTATGAAAGGGGTTTGGACAACGAAGTCCACTTTCCACTCAGAACTAATGTACCGTATGGCTATAGAAAACTGAATGCATGCTGTCGTCCTGGTCCATAACGTACATCTGATCACGGCTCGTCGAGCACTCCCCGGTAGTCATGCAGGTAAATAAAATAGAATATTCAGTTTATGAAGGGTAAAAATCACACCTGTCAAATATCTCTATAGATATATTACAATATAAATAAATCTTTTCTCAGAGAAAACATACATGAGATAGTCCTGCCCCGTATCTTTTATCAGTTCCAATTTAGAAAAGGTCACCGCAGGCTTGTCTATAGGTTAAAGAGCAATAAAAACCCCTCCACTATTTGTATTCAAATTTGGCAAAGTTTGACCTTAAAAAAAAAACCAATTAAAAAATTATTGCGTATAAATTTCGGTACTTGAAAGAAGGAGTGGCATTTGGACTTGGAATTACGTACGATTTATAACGTACTAAAGAGCACAGCTCGTTGAACATTCCCGGGTAGAAATACAGATAAATAAGAGAACAGATTCAGTATGTGAAGATTAACAGTAGCACCTATTGGTTAAATCCATCGATAAATTAATCACATGAATAAATCCTTCCTACGTGAAATAATCCTGCTCCGGATCCATTCTCAGTTCCAATTTAGAAATACAATGTCATTCTCATGCATCTAGACCATGTCACTGAAAGACAATGGTTGTCAAGTATAGTGAGATCGCTTCGATTGGCAGATGATAATGTGGACATATTTAGTGCGAATTTCTCACGAATTCAAAGAACACTCGCTTTATAGATTCCACGATCATCGCAGATTACAATCTTTTATTGAAATAGATTGTTCTACCAGCTGGCAAATTGAGTTTATTTCTCAGAAAAAAATTCCTTTTAATCTCTTCGACGAGACACGTTGATTGATTTATCATTATTAGCATATGTATTGAACAATACACATTTATATCTGGTGAGTTATTTGTGTAACGCTTTAACACAATAGAGGTAAAATCGTTAAGAAAATGTTTAAATTCAGCTGGTTTCGTTCTTACCTTTTGGTTGGTGTATTATGGTCTTTCTGGAATCCGGGGTGATGTGAGGCAGGATATAGATAAGAACATTTTGTATGTATATCTTTGAAAAAGATGAATACTTAGAATAACAAGTACGTAAATTTGAGAACAGCTGATAATAACTTTGGAACGTTGAAACAAAATTTCAGACAAGGTCAAGAACGTAGTCGTGCATGTACGGACAGTGCGCTATAGGTTTACTTTATTATTGTACCGCTTCTCCATTTTTGAGAATATAAAAATCCCATATCCTTTTTGCAAGACATACTATACCCGCATGAATGGTTTAATCTGTGAGTGGGCTTCAGTCAGTGGTTCTTTGTGAGAATTGCTTTTGATTATTTAAAATAATGTTTTAAAGGTTTAGACTAGTATTGGTTGTTCATGACAAGTTATATATTACAAGTCAATTTTTGTACCGGTAACTATATTAACTCTGGACGACAAAAACGGTTTATCCAAATCACGCAACCCTTTTACAAACGGACAGAGGCTTTATGAATATTTGTAGTTGATGGAATAAATAGCCGGTTTCTGTTTAGACCAACCAAGAAACCGTGTCCAAACTTAAGAGAGACAGGCTTCACTGTTACAGAAGGCATTAGGCGGATAAGTCAAATGAAATTGGAACTAAGTCATACGTTTTTGTCTAAGGGAAAATTTGCATTTATTGCAAAATTTAATCTCCTTGTGTTGATCTGATATCGTCTTTCGTCCTGTTACTATTAGACTGGCGAGGTGCAAGAGTGAGGCGCCAGAACAAACTGCTGACAGGGAAACACATTAGGCGCATTCGACTGGACGTTTTCGTTAAGCACGGTGAAGCCGTGTTCCACGGATTTCGTTCGACTTGTATGTTCTGAAGTTTCGTTGAGCACGAATGTTTTTCCCGTTAAATCGGTCTCGTGTCCAGACAACATGGCTGTACTAAACGAAACGTTACAAATGTAGCGGTGTAACAAAATTCGTTTAATACGGCTTCACCGTATTTAACGAAAACATCTTGTCGAATGCGCCTATTGACAATTATTTCCCGACAAGCACACAAGGGCGTCGCCATATTGGATATGAATTAATGTGCGAGAAATCCATTCGACGGACAGATTTTCGTGAGTTACTCTTTTCTTCTGCGCAGCTATTTACGTGCTCAACATAATCGTCCAGTCGAATGCGCCTATAATGTGTGTAAATGAGTCCCACTATTACGACGTGGTGTTAACACTAGAAGTAATATTGGCGGATACAATTAGAAAATTAGGCGAGTCTTATCTAGGGAAGGTGAGGTTTGATTGGAATTCCAATACTTTTCTCCGACACCCGGTGGCATTAGGTGAAATTGCACCGGTTAGAACGAATGAGCGAGAAGAAAGGAGATCTATTACACTGACTTACAGATTTATTTACATTTTGCATTCTACAAAAATCATTAATTTGAATCTGCTAAAGTTCTGACATAAGGCTTATCAGGTATATTATATAGTCCATCATTTCCAGGCGATATAGCACCTTCCTCCAGCGAACTTTTGAAAGGGCTTTGGACAAACAAACTCTTCTTTATTCACACAGCCAACGTTGCGTGTAGCTATAGAGGACTGAATGTGTTCTGTCGTGTGTATATACAATAACAGGTGAATTTCAACACGGTAGGCATAACTAGGAAGTCCCGGAATGTATTGCGCACATCATCTCGGATGTCAAATCGCCATTATGGTATGCATTAGTTTCAAATCAACTGAAAACGTACCGGTAGTTAGAGAATTAACTTTTTCCATCTGCTTTGGGTTCAGAACATAATATACTCCTAGACGAGACAGGACAAATACAGGACAATCATAGGACATAATGTACCTCTAGACAAGACAGGACAAATACAGGACAATCACAGGACGCAATGCAAAAATATCACAAACAGATCGGATTCATGTTCCATATCAGGTCTGAGAGCACCAGGGCAACAGGAACTGGCATCCAACCACCCGCCGGCCCGGTACCAATGCAATGCGAAGATCGCCCTCTTGTTACAGTTTAAGTCACAAATTTCATTTACTGATTTGATTTTTTCCAAAGTACGTTTCCCACGATTTTATTTTCCATGGGTGTAAGAGAATATATATTTTGTAAAACAAATGTTAATTTTAAGACTAGCGTAATATGAATATTACAAATGTAAAAATCAGAATCTGTTAATAGTTCAATCGAACCGGTCAATTATCGAAATTTGTTTTTTTTCCCGCAAAAACTAACATCACAAACAGATCGGATTCATGTTAGCTCTGAGCACACCAGAGCAACAGGAAGCTCCCTCCAGCCACACGCTATTACCAATGCAATGCGAAGTTCGCCCTCTTTTAACAGTTTAAATCACAACTTTCCGTCGCTGAATTGAATTTTTCCCAAATTACGTTTCATATATCGTCTTTGGTGGCAGTGTCTGTTATATAATGTTATTTTTAAGAAAAACGAAGTCAGGTTATATTAGAAATTTAAAAAGCAGTATCTGTTAATAGTTTCAATCAAAACTGTAACTTTCTGAAACTGATTTTGTTTCCAAAATTATATTTCATACCTGTATGATTCTATTTCTCAAATCGTTGAGATGTATTTTCTTTAGTGGCAGTTTCACTTTACGTAACATTTATCAATAATACGGTCGAACTGTTTACATCGACTGGATTTCTCCAAATTACGTAACGCGTTCAAAGGCGGGGAATGGACTGCAGAATAATTTCTACAAATGGAATCTATTTCCGGATTTGACTCCGATTCCAATAAAACCTACCCACCGTTAAGGGAGAATAGCTGAACAGCTAGATCTGACATCGAGCCAATGAGGCATGTTCAAATGGGAATGTAATTCAGACGTCTTTGTCTCTGGTAAAATGTGAATTTTACACAAGACTTCAAGAGAATATGCCCACTTTTGATGTGCTATTTGACAAGGTAGAAATATGGCATGACTAAACATTGCCGAAAGTATTCTAACAACTAGAAGGTAACTTTGTGTGATAAACTAGTAGTAACTGTCTTAAGAATGTAGGCCTACTGAATTCGGCTAGGGTTACCATAATGAAGGAATCCAACCATGAATATAACAAAAAACAAAGCAACCACCATCGCCTCTTCCCCATCAGTAACAAAAAGCGAAAACTCCACAACGCCAACCCGGTCACGGGTGCAAAAAGACAAAAAACCCAACACAGCAACAACAACAACAGCAACAAAGCACTTCCTTAAGAGGAAAGAAGCAGAATAGACACGTGGCTGAGGGTAGAATATCGACATATATAACAGTCTATTCAAAGCAATTATTGTTATTGATAAATACTGCGACTTTTAGCCTGGCAACGTTCATTGTTTCCAAAGACATATATAAGAATTATTACGATATCAGTTTGCACCTATAGAAATGAAGTTTGCAGAAATAAAGAACTTCAGCCACAGAGACAATCACCATGCAACGTGAGCAGATTTTCTCTTCTGTCTCTAGCTCGAGCACAGTGATATACAAAACATAATAAACATCTTATAGTGACAATAATAACCATGTTATCGTGACCTGATGAACATTGATCTGCATTGTGATTTGTCAACTTATACTAAATAGACATCTCAGAAAATAAATAATTGTCGGCCGAGATATTTTCTATGTCCGTTGTTAACAGGTGAGAAGAAAAATAACACAACGAGAATTCATACAAAGCAAATGATGCAGGCGATCATTAGCAACGATGTTAATAAGCACAAACTACGTGGTAAAGTTGGCTGCAAATGTGCTAGGGTTGGCAGGGAGCTTCCTGTTGCCTGGTGTTTTTAGGACAAATTGTATCAGTGGTAAACAATAGCGAGATTAGGTTACGCTATAACCCTCCGTGAATCGGGGCCCTTCTTTGCTGTACAAGAAAACACTTTCACATGACGAGGTAGACGTCGTCGTTAGTGAAGAACACCTTCACGTGAGCAATAATGAGCTAATTTTGAAGGCAGATTGATTGATTGATTGATTGGTGTTTTACGCCGTGTTTAAAGTGTTACACTTTTATGACGGCGGTGTATTCCAATAATTATTGACACTACCATAACCATGAAATGTGAAATGTTTTGATTATGCTGGAAAGTTAATCTTCCTCCCATGCTAAGTAAAGACAGAATTGTCACTCTCTAAATTATGACAGGCAGAAGAGTAATTGTAAATGCCCCGCACTCCAGCGTGCACTATTACTATCATTGAACGACATCGACAGAAGTCATGCAACGTCAAGTTGTGTTTAATGCCGTGTGAAGTTGTTTTCAATCAATTAGAGCAAAACAATTTGACAAAAGGTTAAGTAATTAGTTAATTAGTGCTTTTGAATTCAGAACGTCAACCTTACTTGATTTAAAGATATGTTGTCGATGTGTATGTTTGGGACTTCATGCCCTCAGTCTTGTATGAGTGGCTTCGGCTTATTGGTCATTGTGTATGTGGTTAAGTGGATTAAGCACGTAGATTTAATTTCACCTATGTAGCGAACCAAAACCAAGATTCAATAGTCAGTATGAAGAGTGTCCTCAACCGATGTACCATTGACAGATGCGAGTTTCCCATTGGAGTCATTCGAGTTTTTCCGGCAAATTCACGTACATGTAGATATAATTTCAATTATTGATGGAAGCGCAACGAGGGCTCAAAGGCTAGCGTGTTGGGCTGCGTATCCTTTTTCGATATATCGCTAACAATCTCTTCGCAGTGGACCACAAGTAGATGTAGGACTCGGACAAGTTGGCTTCGGCAATCGACTGAGTTTTTTTTACGAGATTTCATCTCTTTTGTCCGCCTTATTTTGTATGGCAAAATCAGAAGTGGATAATCCGTCGTCATATAAGTGAAATACCCGTGATTATGAAGTTGAACTCCATCAAACAAGCAAACGAACAATTTTAAGGTGAAATCTATAAGTGCGACGTGGGAAGTTTATAAAAGTTAATCGAAAACAGTCAAACCGGGCAGCTGTCTCTTAGTGGCGTCAAGATTCGTTTATTTTATATCCTTTGTTGACTTACAGGCTATAAAGAAACAATGCAAAAAAATTATCATTTTTTTTACACTACCTTTTCCTCTTCCTAAACATTTATTGACACGATTTGGACAGAGGATGGTTACAGACATTATAGATTAATAAAAGGACACACGGTCCCTGGTAAAGAACGGTAGCCGTGTCCACGGAATATGGTAGAACGTGACAGCAACCTTGTCCGTGGTCATTTCTACAAATAAGTAAACAAAGTGTCTTTAAACAACATCAATCTTTGGGATTGTTTTGTTGAAATGTCACTCACGTGTTTATTCTTAAAACATCGATCTAGTTTCGTCAAATATTTGAAGATTGGACAATATACAGCTTACAGTCGATGTTCATGTATACAGAGTCATTCATTGCCACATAGAAAAAGCTTTTTAGTGTAATTAACACTTACGAATAGCCTATTTGTACTAAGGTTATTGTGTGTTCAGTTGTTAAGCTTGTTAGCAGATATCTAAATTTCCAAGGATAAATAAAACCGGCACGGACTGAAAATATTTATTAACCGATGAACCTTGTCTTGATCTAGATAACATCTCAGTAAAAAAGTTTGTTAATTCATCATTGTGATCTTTGTAAATAGTCAGATAATGAAGCGGAAATTTCCAAGGATATATAAGACCGGCACGGACTTAAAATATTTATAAACCTATAAACCTTGTCATGATCATGATAACATATCAGAAAAAAAGTTTGTTAATTCATCATTGTGAATGAGTAGAGAGTCAGATAATAAAGCGGCAATTATAAATAAAATATATTTCAACTGGATACCGTTTGTCAAACTAACGCTGTTATATCCACAAATTGTCCACGATAACGCTGTTAGCCCAACAAAGCAACCCATTTGAAATGTTTCTCTCGTTGCATGTCTGAGCTGTATTCGGCCAACGTGAAATAAAATATGAAAGTAACCAAAACGGGATATGATGTTATGACATGTAATTCTGGTGTTAAAGACCAGGAATCATTTAATGTGTATGGTGCTGATGTTTTTTAATTAGAAAACAATTTGAAATAAAACACAAATTATCTGGGCGGAATGTAAGATTCTGCAATGCAACTTGGCTGTCAACTTGGTTTAAATAAATAAATAAACAAACAAAAAGGAACAGAAACAAGAACATAATGTTTCAAAAACAACCAAACCTTTTACAGAACTCTTTACATTGCAGTATCTTCAGCCAGATGCAATAATGGGGTTTGCTAAAATAATTTTATGAGGTTGGCCAGTGGTCAAAAAGGGAGATAAATAGTTTAATCATATAACATAAATTGCGGCCTATGCCATTGATAATTAACAAAATAATTTTATGAGGTTGGCCAGTGGTCAAAAAGGGAGATAAATAGTTTAATCATATAATAGAAATTGCCGCCTATGCCATTGACAATTAACAAAATAATTTTATGAGGTTGGCCAGTGGTCAAAAAGGGAGATAAATAGTTTAATCATATAACAGAAATTGCCGCCTATGTCATTGACAACTAACAAAATAATTTTATGAGGTTGGCCAGTGGTCAAAAAGGGAGATAAATAGTTTAATCATATAACATAAATTGCCGCCTATGCCATTGACAATTAACAAAATAATTTTATGGGGTTAGTCAGTGGTCAAAAGGGGAGATAAATATGACCGCAATTGTCACCTAAACCATTGTCTAACAATAACATGGTATGGATATGCAACTAAACCGAATGGTTAGTTAATGTCATAGGTGGCACTGCCAGTTATATGAGTGACAGATTTATCTCCCTTTTTGGCTACTGGTTAACCGCATTTATTTCGACAATCTAGATGTTGTCTAGTAGAGAAACGATATCAGTGGAGTTGCAAGCCTATTGTTAAGAGTATAAGTTTTATCGCACCTATCTTTGTGTATCTAGCAATAGCAGACAGTCCTTAACGGAAGTGCTGGTAATTAAACAACATTGCAGTCAATGCCGAGTCGTATGTAATGCACCGGAACAGGAAGTCGCTTTTTAAAATATGGGGCTTAGTTTCTTTGCTCTCGTTCATTGGGTGCTTTTCGTTGCTGAAGAAACCGATATGACTGTGGATTTCAAAAGAGAACAGAAACCAATATGGTGCCAACACAGGCCAGACTGATTAAGTGCTAGAAAGAAAAATCTGTTTCTTACTGTTATTAGAAGGACCTGTCAGTTCGAGAATATTGACTTTTATTGATTCAGAGAGAACTTACAGAACTTTATTTCTGGATAGGACATTAGTTCTTCCCAAAGATCGAGGAGACCACTATTCCACGAATAACGTCACCTATTTGGTTTGTATTTATTGCTCTCCTAAAACTTTAGTTTTTTCTTGTTCGTTTTGTTCCCCGTCCAATGACGAATAACAGTTTTGCAAGTTAATAAATGTAACTGAATTTTAGTTAATTCGAGATGTGGAAAGCGCAGCGGAACTTAATGGTCATACTTTAAACCAACAAACATTTGAGGCGAATAATATGACCACAAATTTATGTTTAGATGTGTGAACAAATTTTGGAAAGGGTTTATGTCTTTAATTGATACCATAAAATTGATCCAGAGTAAGCTTTTTATTTGTTTGTTTTCATTGGGGTTTAACGTCGTACTCAAGGGTATTTCACTTATATGACGACGGATTGTCCACTATACACTGTTCCGTGCGTTATTACGGTGCAAAACCGGGAGGAAACCTCGTAAAAGCCATTCCCGCCATTGCCGGGGCCACATCGTGTGACTCACAGAATACTCCAGAATAAGCAACTGTTATTAGAACTCAACTGGTGAAGCATGGTCAGTTTTGATTTAATGTACAAGTTTACAAAAAAATTGCTTCTCTAGATTTATGTACTTTGTAGACTATCCGGCTTTAAAGAAACAATACAAGGGAACACTAAACTAGGAAACAACAAACGGGTTTATCCTGTCCACGAAGGCTTGTAGAACGTGGCAGCGAGTTTCTTGTCTATGGTAAATTCTACAAATAAATAAACAGAGCGTCTTTAAATAACATCAATCTTTTGAGACTTGTTTTTTACTTAATGTCACGCACGTTGTTATTCCTAAATCATCGATATGATTTCTTCAAATATTTGAATTGAGGCTCATACACGACGTACAGCCCATGGTCATATATCAATAGTCATTCATCTCCACACGCTCAAATTCGATGTTTTGTTGGTGTAATTAAACCCTACTAATAGCATGTGTGTGCTATGGTAACTTCATGTACAGTAGTTAATGTTGTTAGAATATATCTAAATGTCCAAAGATAAATAGGAATGGCACGGATTTACCAAATAATTATAAACCGATGAAACTTGTCATGATCTAGATAACATCTCCGCAAAAATATTCTCCATACATCATTGTGAATGTGTTGTTATGGCAACCTATAAACAACAATAGAAGGCTGTAGTTTTATTTATTTTGCGAGAAGATAAAAAAGATACGACACAAATCTTCTGCACGCAAGGATGAATTCTGAAAACACTGAAATGCTATCAAATGTACACTCATGGCAACCGTGTGAAATTAAATAGCCATGATATAACTAAACTGTCAAATAAGAAAAGTAACGATAATTAAACCGCTTAAAAAAGTCAATGGGATTCAACTAAAGTTGTTTTTCACAGCGCGATTTTTAATTACGGCCTGGGGTTTCCCCTTATGCGCGACATTCTATTGGAATAGAAAAACATTTACAATAGTCGGATACTCGTCACGTTACAAAAATGAGAAATTCCCTTATTGCATTTTTCTACCCATCGCATTTAAATTATGTTATCGAAAAACTGCATTATATCAAACATTTTTTAACCTTATAAATCAGAAACACAATCTAATACTATTTATGTTACAATGGACAATGGATGACTAAGCGTTGTGAATATTGCGAGATGATATATACAGTAGTTCTTCTGTTAGCTAATAGACAATCACATTACGCACGCAGTTGTGAAAATTTGGATCCTTTTAGGAGTGGATTGTTTCGTCAAAATTATTTCAGCTTCCAGGCGTTTTATTAAACTGTCAGAAACAGTCAGCTGGCAATGTGTCTAATTGTTGTAATCAAATCCAGCTGTCATGACAGCAAGAGGCTCTTTATTAGTCTCTCTAATAACAAGACTGTCCATCTGCCATTAAACATATACTACTGGGCGTATCATATTTGTATGGGACTATACTCGATGTCTGGAGAACGCTGTATTTTACAGGACGTTTTAGGTACTTCCATAGAATCGTAGACTTGAATACAATAACAACAATAAACAACACAATAAATCAAATTACTGCCAGGAAAACTCAGCTGGTACTGTCTCATTGCTGTAATCATGTCCAGACGTTCTGGCGGAACTAGGCTCTTAATCAGGGGCTTTAATTACAAGACAGCCAATCGGCCATTCAACATATATCGCCGGCTGTTAACGACTAGGTGGTGACTGTATTTCATGTCTGGACAATGGTGTATTTGATAGACATTTGTCATTTCTTTTCACGAAATGGTATAGACCTAGATAAAATAAGAGAAGGCATTGTGTCTAATTTCTGTAAACATGTTCAGCCGTCATGGCCGAAGCAGGCTTTTCATCAGTCGCTTTAATTACAAAAGTTAATCTCCCATCAAAACATCGTGCAGGCTGTGTGCAATTCTGAAGGGATTGTATTTGGCGTCTGGAAAATGGTTAGCTTCTGAGTTTGAAGGCATCTAATCGTGTAATTGCCCTACATCGACATCTCAAGTAACAAGATGCATTGTGGGAGACGGGGTGTTAGGAATATGGCGGCTTTACAACAAGAAGATGGACCGTGATGTTCCATTTTTTTAAATGCGGATTCTTGACTATTTAAGGACGCAATTGACATACTAAAATGTATCACAGCGTTCAGAATACAAAACATAACTAGACAGTAGTTAATGGAACACATAAAAGTCGTTAAGTTTAAAAACTTAAAATTACACGATTTTGAGCGTTTAAACTCTGTATCTCTACGGCTACATGATATGATAGACGATCAGAGATACAGAACTCTGCATCTATAGCAGCTGCCTTATGCTAATAACAACCATAAAGTGTGAAGTTATTTGCTGTGTTGGGAATTTAATATATTTAAGGACAGGTTTACTTTGTTTGTATGATACTATTCATATAGCTATATAGAGGGCGGTCAAACACTGTTACTCTACGACATGATTATAGTTCTACGTTTTGATTGATTGATTGATTGATTGATTGATTGGTTGACTGATTGCTTGATTGCTCGATTGCTGGCTTGATTGATTGATTGATTGATTGATTGATTGGTTGACTGATTGCTTGATTGCTCGATTGCTTGCTTGCTTGATTGATTGATTGATTGATTGACGTTTTACGCCGTGTTTAAAGGTATTTCACTTATATGACGGAGGTGTATTCCAACAAAAATAGACACTAGCACAGCCATAAAGTGTGAAGTGTTTTGATACTGTTGGAAAGTTAATCTCCCTCCACTGTGCTAAGTTAAAACAGCGTTGCTACTTTTCAAACAAACTGCCTTTAGCCAGAGGGCCCTGCGTTTTCAGAAAGTTTTATAAACGATTATCAGACGAAGAGAAAACCACATATACTAGTGGTTATGCCCTATATATAGCAACTGGGATAGCTTAATTCTACCAGTATATAAAACAAATAATTATATTTTCATAATATGAGATAGGTTTACACATTTTTGTTTTTGTTTTTTAGGCCACAATTTTTTTGTTTTGAAAGATTACACGAATAATTTAAAGTGTTTGAATCTTCGACGCCGGGATCATTGTTTCCGATCAAGGCTGATCGACCAGGTGCGCGTGCAAGGATTAACTTCCAACTAAAATTGTTTACATATGTGTAGAAGTCTATATAACTTTAATGCCCGTCTTTCAATACGCCTGACGAACAGTGCTAGGCTAAGTTATGTTATGATCGACAGAGCAAATGTGTACATATATTTCAGTGTTAAAATACTCTTGTGCTGAGCCCCTGTGCTTTTTTTCATAATATGACAGCGATGTAGGACCTATATCTGGGATCATATATATATACTTATCCCAGCCTATATATAGTCCTAATTATACAATTTCTGGATAACCACTTCTTGTTTTGTGATAGAACACAACTCCAGACAGTTAATTACATAGGTAGTTACTTTTGAACATTACTTCTCTTATTTTACATGTACCATGATAGTAATATTATCTATGGTTATGGTTCACACTGTGCACTAGAAAATTTGACCTTGTTGGCTACTTCATACTGGTATATAGGTCTAGCTTCCACCTCTCCTCTTTTTAGTCAACTTACACCTGATGACGATATACAGGTATATGTATCGAAACGTTGTGTTATCTCACAAAACAAGAAGTGGTTATCCAGAAATTGTATAATTATGTTACTCAACTTCTAAATGTCGTTCAAAACTTATATATATAGACCTACACCATCAGTAGTCTAAATATTGCCACACGAATATAGCACAGCCATAAATAAAGGGGTTTGCTTTGATAGAAAATTAATCGGTTCCTCCATGACCACTGCTTAAGGAAAAGTCGACAGCATGCTATAATGGGCCTATTCTGAAAATATTAGCTATGGCCTAATATAATATGGCTAGAGACAATGGAGGACAGGTCCGAAAGACGTAAAAGTCTAGACAGTCCAACTAAAAAATAATATTACATGTATAAAAAATCGTGCAAGTTACGTTGTTTTATTTATGCAAACGTTACGCCTATAGTCATATCAGAAGTCTATCAAACATATTTATGGCCATATATATATGCAGACATGCAGAACAAACCCAACTGCGCGAAAGTCTGTGAGCAAAACATCTCGAAATGTGCATAATGCAAGCATTATGCACATTATATAACCAAAGCATTTGCTTATAAAACGCAGTCTGCTCTAGAAACACATGGCTCACAAACGGAGCTTCATCAGCATATACCGTGGGCTTAATGTAGATTCAGGTCAACCCTATCGACAGCTTTATATGTCACTGTTTTATTCCTTTCGTCGTCTTTATATTTTAATATATTAACTTAAAATTAAAATTAAATATTGTTAATTATAGGGGGGGACACGGGAACGAAGAACTTATTGTAGGTTTGTCTGTGAGAATAATTCTTTCTGTTATAGTCGGTCCGATCATAGAGGTAAAGCTCCATGGTCCGATTAAAAGGAAAAATACTTGACTGCCATGTCACCTTTAAGAAGCGTTTTGATTGGATATGTCACAGTGTTCCAGATGTCCTGGTTATGACGCTGATCTTGATTGGTCGCCATAGATGCTGGCAGCCTATATAAAGGGCTAACTTACTGCATTTCGACCTCTTTCAGTTCAGATTTTCATCAGGCTAGGACAGACGCATACCAGCATTCACAATGGCCCAGAAACCTCCGTACAAAGTTGGTAAGACTCAATCCTGGATCTATTAATGTTGCTTTGAATTATGACAATAATGTAGGCATGCACATTTAATATGATTGGATATTGTTGTGCAGCATTTCACGTTTTATCTACAGTATTTTATCCGATTTGGCAGAAAACGAAACCACGTGTTTTTGCAGCAGCAACAACAACAACATTACACGTTAGTTAATGTTTTTATCAATGCTACTTGCATGCCTTACAGGACTCTCGTTTTGACCGGTTAATCATTACTGATGTTTGAAAAGCATCGGAGTAATATTTGAACACGTACTATTCTGTTTGAACGAATTTGTTTGCGTTTGCTCCTATTTGACACATTGAATTGTATACTAGAGTTATTTTGAAATGCTTTCATAGGGGTCGTGTTTTTAGTGTAACGAGGGTAAGAAAGTTTAAAAAAACGCCCCCCAACCCTCCCAGATCAAATGACCATTTATGAACAACTTTTTTCTCTGTAAAATGAAACAGTAATCATTGCAAGATGTATTGGTGTTCGTTCGTGAACAATTTTTAAATCAAAGAAATGATGAGAAATCTGGCATCCCCAGTTCACAGAAACTGTAAATTCACACAATTTTGGCTGGCTTGGAACAACAGGGTTATCCTAGTAATGGATGCTTATATACCAATGCTTATATACCAATGCTTACTGTGATGGTTGTATAGTTGGAGATGTGCATTTTTGAGGACTTTACAACTGGAAATGAACTGTTCAGTACCCAGACTATTTTGTATTAAATGATAGTATTATATGTAACAAAATCTGTTGAATTGGTCAACAACAAGCAACAGTCGCCAATTCAAACACAAATCATTACAAGAGTTGTGACAACAGTGGTCTCCCTTTGTAAAATGATGTTCTCTCTTTACACCAAGATTGGGTGCCTTGCCTTTGTTTAACATTGGATTTGCAACATTATTTTGGGAAAAATATTATTTCAAGCTATGGGAAAATAAAAATCATTGGGTTTAATTAAAGCTCATTTCTTAATTTGCAAAAAATGAAACCTTTAAAATATTGAATTATTTAATTGTCACACCTACATCTGTGTATGTCCTTTTCCGTTCAATTTATCTCATCTGATGTTTAATGCCAGGGGAACTACTACTGTCCAGTTATGTTTTGTATTCTGAACGCTGTGATACATTTGTTATTATTATTGCGTCCTTAAATCATCCAGAATCCGCGTTTAAAAAGATGGAATATCACGGTCCAACTTTTTGTTGTCCAGCCGCCATATTCTGGGGTATATTCATACGACTGGCCCCATCTCCCACAATGCATCCTGCTACTCGAGATGCTGCTGTAGGGCAATTACAAGATTAGAAGCCTTCAAACTCCGTAGCTAAACCTTGACAAGAAGCGTCCACAATATTTCACACAGGAGATGGCACTCTATGGTTTGGTGGTTAGCACATCTGCTAACTTATCCTACTTTGATGTAGCGATTCTGGCTATGTCTGCTTGTCGACCATGAGCTATGAGTGGGTCACATGCTATGACTATATTTGTATAATTTTCTCTCTAACTTTAGGGTAGTTTGTTTGTAGTGTATCAATGTTGTCTTTTTAGCACTGGAGGAATATTGATTTTAAACATTATCAAATTCAAAATTGTTTTAAAAAAATCTGTCATTTGGGTGGAATACGTTTTTAAGCAGGGTGTAAAATACCAACGAATCGATTGATTTTAATTTTCTCATTTCTATTTGACTTCAGCTGACATTACCCTGGCCGATTGGGGAAGAAAAGCCATTGAAATTGCGGAAAATGAAATGCCTGGCTTAATGCAAATGAGGAAGAAATATGGTCCAACAAAGCCACTCAAAGGAACCAGAATAGCGGGCTGTCTTCACATGACTGTACAAACAGCCGTGCTGATTGAGACTCTCACGGAACTTGGAGCAGAGGTAAGGCTGTACCCTGGTAAACCAATGTAGGCTCCTGCAATTGCGAGGGTGGTTTTAAAAAGGTTTCCACCGTAATAAGACAAGGAGCAGTGTGATGTGGACAATCTATTGTCATATAAGTGAAATACTCATGAGTATGATGTTAAATCCCAATCGAATGACCAAATGACGTTCAAAGCCCAAACAAACTGTTTGATCTCTTACTTCTCTGGCCCTCGTTAAGGACTGTAGAATTAATGTAGATTTATGCTTTCTGGTATGGAAACATTTTCCTACAGCATTTGTAAATAACACTTCACACCATGGTTGTGTTGCTGTTCACCATCATATATTATAAGTGAAATACACTTAAGCATGGTGTCCATCTCCAATCAATCAATCTTATCTGGTTGGGAGATTGCCCGGGTTCTCTCAGGCCATCTGGCTGAAAGCAGTTTAATTGGAGAGTAGCAATACTGTCTTTACTTAGCACTGGAGGAAAATGAACTTTCCAACAATATCGAAACGTTTCACATCTTGGTTGTGCGTGTCAATTATTTTTGGAATACACCACCATGGTATAAGTGAAATACCCTTAAGTGCGGCGTAAATCATAAATCAATGTTTCTCTCGGAGCTTAGGGGCAACGCTAATCAGATCTGTTTATCCTTGTATGGAGTCTTTACCCATTAGACTTATAATGTAAAAGCTCAAAGAAACAACTGGAGATAAAGTTTCCAACACATCCGAACACTTCACTGTCACATGTTGTAGTTATAAATGCTAGTGTAGATTAGTGCAATACAGTAATTATAGAAGTGAAAATACCCCTAAGCCTGGCATACAACACTAATCTTCCGCTTTACCAAAACCACTTTGATTTAGACTCTAATACAGAACTGCAAAGAATATAGGTGTTTTGAGGGAAAGGTAGGCTGATTTGTTTAGTACTTTGTGATTGGACACTGGCCACCATGTGATTATTTCCCAAACTTCAACTGCACACAGCACAGGTCACAAATACCCAAGTTTTAAGTTAAACAATTATATCAGTATTTTATCATTTAATCTTTTCTCCTGACCTTGGCATAAGCCCTTTTTGAATGGGAGCATACATCATATGTTCTACATTAAACTTGTTCATATCCTAAACAAATAGGCAATGGTGCACAGATATCTTTATTATCTTACATCTCCATTGAAACCAGTTATAACCAGAGCTAGCTTATCTGTGACAGCTGTACTGCTATTACCTGTGTAGCTGTTTGATTGCCTCTCCTGAATCTGGGCACGAGATAGTTGACCAAGTTAGGTTTTGCTCAAAACACAGCTTAGTAGATCTTTTCCATAATTTTAGGGCAGGACTTCAGGACTTTAACAGAAAGGGGGGGGGGGGGGTCTTGGACTGAGGGCATTAGTCATTTTGTGCCTTGGATCGAAATGCACCCTTTTCCCTGGATCGGAGACCAGTAAAAAGATTTCTGGATCAACCGACACCAGACCAATGATTTTTCAGATCACACTGCTTATAATAATTTTAGCATTATGAAATATTATGTGAGGTGAGTGACGTACTGTCTTAAATTACTAGTCTGTCGGACCAGTAAAGTCTTAATTATTGGTGCCTTCCCATTAAGGGCTACATGTTCCAAGCACTCATATCATCTTTTAAGTACTTTTAAACACAGCGAAACACTTGTATTTTCTTTGAATACGGTCCTATAAGTCAAATACCCTAGAGCATGGCGTGAAACATCAATAAATAATTTTTTATAGGTTTGTAACAGGGGCTTAGCCAGAAATCAAAAGTATGGTGTCCAAAATGGTTATTTTGCTTCACTTTTTAAGTAGCTGGGTGTCCAATTTATACAGTTTCCCCCTATCACCTGCATGTTAAAGTTTCTTAGAACAGGGTGTCCAAATGAGGCAATTGTTCATTTCAGGGTGTCTATTTGGATGGGTGGACACCCCTCTGCCTAAGCCCTCGGTTTGTAAGTGTGGCTGTTTTCTCGAGTTCACTGTCTTTTAACCCAAAAACTTTAAGACCTGTATAATGATAGTATTTTTTCTGTGGACTTCAGGTCCAGTGGTCCAGCTGTAACATATTTTCCACACAAGATCACGCTGCAGCTGCCATTGCTAAGACAGGTGTCCCTGTGTATGCCTGGAAAGGTGAGACGGATGAAGAATACATCTGGTGTATTGAGCAGGTAAGTTTATCGGAGGTTATTGAGCAGGTACATTTACCTGAAAATGAAATGCTACCTGAACGCTTTTGGTGGTTGGGTGGAAAGAACTTTTATGACCAAGCCTCGGTGGTTCACATATCGGACTACAGATCTTCCTTTGATTAGGCTAATGGGTTTGAATTCTCTTCTCTAGCTTGGCCAATGGGGAAACTGACGAGATGACAATCCAATAGCAGAATCTGGGGTTGTAGTTTTTATGAGCTTTCCTGCCAGTTTTCCACTGTATTCCAGTAATTAAAGCAGACTGAGATTGAGAGCTTCCTGGTGCTCTAGGCAATACAATGGATATGTTTTGTGATAGTCTTAATGTTGCATCTTGGGTCAGATTGGCCGGTCTTTGTCATTGTTTATTGCGAATGGCGTCGAAGGTAGTTTCCTTCACCCTGTAGGGCTCTCATAGGAGTGAAATAATCCCAATCAAACAGTTATAACTCGGAAAAGCAAAACCCTTTCCAAAAAAAAAAAAGGAAGAAAAAAAAAAGCATAAAAAATAAAACAGATTTCCTACCAAGTAAAAACTGCAGGTGGTAGGATGCAGATTTGTGTAACTGAAAGGAATGACTCTTTAACTGTTTGTGGCCTCTTAGACCTTCAGTTTTACACTCATTCCAGGGTCCGAAATGTCCGATATCGCATCGCAGTTTGCGATAGAAATACGGCTTCTTGCGATACATTCTAACTTTGGCATCGCTATTTCTTGCGATA
>JAQQZZ010073326.1:6555-18753 GCA_030265115.1 Mopalia vespertina
ATAAATCCCATAACTTAATACTCTTAGATCCCATAACTTATTACTCTTTAATCGTAAATCCCATAACTTTAATACTCTTTAATCCCATAACTTATTACTCTTTAAGCTAATAACTTCTTACTCTTTAATCATAAATCCCATAACTTAATACTCTTAGATCCCATAACTTATTACTCTTTAATCGTAAATCCCATAACTTTAATACTCATTAATCCCATAACTTATTACTCTTTAAGCTAATAACTTATTACTCTTTAATCGTAAATCCCATAACTTTATTACTCTTTAATCCAATAACTCTACTCATTAATCCCATAACTTATTACTCTTTAAGCTAATAACTTCTTACTCTTTAATCATAAATTCCATAACTTAATACTCTTAGATCCCATAACTTATTACTCTTTAATCGTAAATCCCATAACTTAGTACTCTTAGATCCCATAATTTATTATTCTTTAATCCAATAACTTTACGACTACATTGATAAAAGAGAATATTATCATTCATTGATGTTTCTGCATTACTGCTAATCATTAAATGCATTAATACTGTTCAACAATTCAAGCCCAATTCCTAGTAGAACTAAGCTTATAAACTAAACCATATATTATTCTCAACAATGTGGTACATTCCTGATTTTACCTAAGACTTACTAATGGCGTGTTTGATGCTGGTGTCTGCCACTTTTGTTTACTGCATCCTTTGTGTCTTATTGTATGTAAGGTTTGTTTATTTCTATTCTCTTTTGTTTCTTTGACTTAACATTTTTGCGGGCTGGGTTTTGATTTTTATTGGGTCCATTCTAACAGGCTGAATATCGTCATACCCAGGCAATCCATGATCCCAGTATGCTAGATGAAAATGTAGGATTACTTGGGGAAGAAGGTTTACTTGCTGGAGGCCATGCCATGAGACTAGGGTGAGCTTCAACAACAACGCTCAAAAACGTACACACAAAAAACATAGCCAGGAAATCATGCATACATACACATTCTCTGTCAACATTTACAAAACACATCCAGTGATAAACAAAATACTAAAGTATGTCCTAGGACATATTTTCTACAGAAACTGATCACTGAAATTGGATCATTGTCTAAACAATCCAGATACTTCTTCAGCCAGGTAAAATTACACTGTTATGATAACCTAGCTGAACATGTACAATCTTTGATGAAAGCATGCCTTGTATAAACATATTGGATCTACATCAAAAGAGATTGATGCAAATGGAGTACCTGGTCCCCCAGAAAACTGCTTCACTGTTAGATCAACGGACTGTGTAATGCCTGGTAAAGTAGCCTTCTAAACTTGCCATAAAAATTAGTTGAGCAGTGTGTGATATGATGCTGATTAGTTGATCGGTCAAGACAGTTTTCACTATACATCAAAGCTTATCCAACTATAATGAACATACACTGTAGAGTTAGACAAGTAAGCGAACAGAATCTATATAAGTCCATATTATTCAAAGGCAGATTCAGTGTTAATCTAGCTCCTGGGTGCAGCTGTTAGAATGCTAGACGTATGACATACACAAATAATGGTGTGATAAAGGGAAATCTCATATTTTACAAAAACATAAGTTCTTTTTTATTTCTTTAAAAAAAGTTATTAACTTATTTTGATGGAATTTATTAATTCGGGATGAAGGTAATCAGCATTAATTAGGATGAGAAGTTCTTCATACAACAGTGTTTCACTCATTCCAGATATTGTTTTGGGGTCAATACTTGATTGGGGTTGAAATATTTTTAACATTTCAACCCCAATCAAGACATTTTGATAACTTTGTCCTGCCGACCATTTACTCTCCCTAATCGGTGGCTACATACAAATCCCTTCTTTGTAGCCTATGATAAAAGAACAGCCGTTTTTTTAGGTCTGCCAGAACAGGGTTTACCTTTAAACATTCAATCAAAACCTTTTTCCAGTCTAAATCTTCATACAGTTGGTTGGTTGCCAACAACAGTGTTTTTCACACAGATTGTCAAGCGATGGCATCCTTTGATATGACATAAACAACTGCAGTCTGAAAAGCCCTAAATTACATGACATAATTTACCTTGTTCCCAGTGACCCTGTTCTGGCCATCCTAAACATCAATTGTTGTCAGTGGATAAAATCTTAAGGATTTGTATATATAAATAGTCAAAATATTCTAACTCTACAATAAATACATAAAGACTGATCAGTGAGCTGAAAAACCATTCAACACAATATTAAATCTCACTTTGTACCTAATATATAGCAAAAATGTACAAAGTCGGGTTACTTGTTATTTCTGTGTTAAATTTTACTTTTTACCAGGCATATCCTGAAAACGTAATATATTTCTACTGTTGCGTGAAAAGATTTGCTTGAGATTGGAAAGTGCCACTGATATATAAAGAAGTTGTCATTAACATACAAGTGAAGTTTTAATTATTTATAATTATATCCAATTGCTTTGTCTTGCAACGGAAAAAGTATGAAAGGGGGCCTTCAGGTCATAATTTTATAAGTTATGACTGTATACAGACAACTCATGTGTCTGCAGTGAACAATCTAGAATAATTACTGGGAGGCATGTGGTTGTGGATTGTGGGAGTCAACGTTCAACATGAAAATGATTTGTTGTGACGTCTACCTCTTTCAATTCATGAGTCTTCTTTGTCCTGTTGTCTTATTTCATCATTATCTTGTTAGTAGCATAGAGGAAAGGTTCCTTCATCCATTTGGTTGTCATGGGTGAAATAAGCTTAATTATGCCACAACACCTAAATCAGACAAAATAAAGAACATTACTGACGAAAAGTAACATGTACATGTATGCTATGTTAAAAGTGAATGGTGGGGAACATGTATGCTATCTTAAAAGTGAATGGTGGGGAACATGTAGGCTATCTTAAAAGTGAATGGTGGGGAACATGTATGCTATGTTAAAAGTGAATGGTGGGGAAAAAGTCATATAACAAAACAAAATTTTTGGGTACATATTCCAATGTACATGTAATTTATAATATGCACTATATTTCGTCATTGGCTAGGTACATGTAACTTGCAGGTACTAAAACATTGGCACATAACCTACATGCGGTGATAGTAGCTAACCTTCATTCATCATTTACAGTCCACATCTTCATTATTGTCTAAATTTTGTTTTAAGTTCCTTTCAATCAAAGTTGCTCATATGGTAAATACATCCTAATACACTATCATAGTAGATGTCAACTAACTGTATAAAACTCATTAGAGTTCATTATTTGACCAATTAACCCACGCATAAAAAAGCAGGTTATTTAATTAACGCCTTTTAAAATAATCTTGCTATGGAAATGGTTTGGTTGTTTGTTTCTGTTCACGGGGTATATTGTCGGCATGATTTTTGTTGAGTCAGCATGTCTCCCTTTTTATGGCTAATGAAATGCACGATTATTTCTACCACAGCATGTTTTCTAAATTCACTCCTTACGTCGTTTTACATTCACTATACGTTTAGAATAGACCCTTAGAAACAGGTTGATACTTAGTACTGTAAGTTTTGAAAGTCGTTTAATAATTTCTATAGATGAAATTGTCTATTTCATTTCGTTCTTTTTTTGGGGTAAAAACTAGCTATAAAGCTTAATTCTCAAAGAAAAAGAGTGCCTTTTTGCAACTTTAAACCGCCGATTTTTAAAGAGATAACTTTAGTTGATTTTATAAGCTCGTTTATTTTGCTGAATTTGTGAAAGCGTTATAAAGATAGTAGTTTTAAACACAGTAAGTGATAATATTGTGTATATTGCTGACCAGAGCGAACATGGAGAAGCAGATGACCCTATTCATTTGCTGATTGACGCTGAACGCCCAGACACTCACCCAGGAGTTAGGTAGGACACACAAACTTTGTCCACTTACCACAGTTTTAAAAATTCAAAATAATAAAAATTAAAAAAGAACTATACTTACAAGCTGCCAAAAGATTGTGTTGTACAGTTAGTCACAGAGACATATAAAAAAGAATACAACACAATATAGCATGCCCTGAAAAGTGAAAATAAATAGTTTGCGATAAGATGTAAATCACTTTTCTTTTAGAAAACACAAATTTCACACCTACAAATTATATTTGAGAATACATGACATACTCTCTTATCTTCTATCCTTTCTGTAACAAGAAAAACACAGCTACACATTACTCTTTCTTATGATAACCACCAAGTGTGATTTTCAATGTATGTTTACATATTTTATGTAAATTTGAAGAACAGTTCAGAATTGTATGACCTGTTTATTTTGCACTTAATTGAATTTCTGTTACTTTGAACAAAACAACCTTGATCAATTTTTCAAAAAAAAAAACTGTTTAAATGTGTCACTTTCTGCAACTTAAGAGACTACATTAAGGAACAATAAACAACCATAAAAACAAAGATGAACAAGGAAAATATTTGTTTTAAAGTCTTGAGGAAGATGTTAATGTATATTGTCCTTGGAAATTTTCTTGTTAGACTTTCTATCTTCATATTCCCTTGAAATGTTTAAAATTGTGTGTATATATAGATAAATAAATCATGCAACAAATTTTAAGTAATTATCACTCTTCTCTCTATAGCTTTGTAGCAGGTGTAATTTTGCGGGAGCGTATTGCAGCCTTTGAAAGGATGTTATGGAGAGCGTGTCGAGGGAATGTGTTTCTCAAGCAGGCAGAGACGGACATGCCACTAGAGGACCCCGTCACCGTATGTACACCTTTATTTGTTCACTGAAAACTTTTGGGTGAAAACACATAGATGTCTTGCATAAAGAATTAGTTTCTCAGTCTGGATGGAACAAACTGATTTTCAGAATATGATTTAAGGAATTTATTTCTTTATGGAATATACTATGTTCTAATTGTTATAAAGTAAACCTCATGAAATGTTACCCTGCTTTGTGTGCACTCATTATATATAATTTGTAGGAGATGTTATTTGACCCTATATACATCCACCTGTGTGATACTCATTTGTTGGTGATTATGAGGTATAATTCATATTTGCAGAAAATGAAAGCCAAACAATAATTTGTATTTGTTCTGTTTTCAGGGAGATCAAGTACACAAGTCTGTGTTTATCATCTTCTTTCAAGGAGACCAGCTTAAATCCAGGGTGAAGAAGATTTGTGAAGGGTCAGTTATAAAGTCCTAGATCCATTGATTACTTTCTTTCGAAATTTAGATACATTTAGTTCAGGTTTAGATTGCATTTTTTTATCTAAAGTAAAAGGTGTATTTTATTCTCTGTTGTAGGTTTCGAGCAACCCTTTACCCATGTCCAGAGACCCCTGCAGAAAGACGTGAAATGGCTCTGGGTGTGATGACCCGTATTGAAGATCTGAACACTGTTAGTATATCACTCAGCATTTGATCCTTTGTAGGTTAATTCATAAAATTGTGGGTGCCCCGAGGGGTAGGGGAGTAAAATTGCATAAAGCGTATTTATAGAAGTTTCTTACACAAAATTTGCGCCACCTGGTATACGAGGGAGTCCCACAATGTGGCTCCAGCAATTGTGTGGATGATTTATACGAGGTTTCATCATGGCACATGCTCATGTGAATGAAATAACATGGTGTGGCATAAAACCTTAATCAAACAAACAATAACTAAAGTCAAGTATACTATCTATTAGAAAGGTTTTAAACATAAAAAGGCCATATTTCAGCTAGACTAGTTTTTTTCAACAGCATTGTCTGGCACATATGGTATACATTCAGACGGGACAATCACAGGATGCAATATAAAGAAATGACAAACAGATCGGCTTCATGTTGTCCGTCAGCACTGAGAGCACCAGGGCAACAGGAAGCTCTCTCCATAAAAAGCATGTAACAGAAATAAAACCACATGTATGATTGCCCGTGGCCACCCTGCGCTACATTTATCCATTAACTGCCATTTGAGTCTGCTCATTTCTCTCTGTAGGTATTGGGTCAGACACAGGACCATCGTCATCGTGTTCTTGTTGCTGCAGCAAAGAACATCAAAGTCTGGTTTATAAAAGTGAGGAAGATCAAAGCAATTTATCACACATTGAACATGTTTAACCTGGACGTCACACAGAAATGTCTGATAGCGGAGTGCTGGTGTCCCGTGGCTGACCTAGATAGGATTCAGCAGGCTCTACGTAGGGGAACGGTGAGTTACTGATTTACTGTCACTAATTTTTCATTCGTTATTGGATATCTTTGACTCCTTAATCAATATTCAAGTAACAGAAGGGCATGTGCACACACTTTAACAAGCACAGGGTTTTACATTCCTTTAATTTGTTATAATATCTTGTACCAGATAAAATAAAAGTTCACTTTACCTACATTTTGTACTCGAGTACAGCCTAAGTTAATGGCTTTCTCATTAGTTTATTATAAGTTTTAAAATGAAAGTGTGCTTCGTATGACTCATATTCATATTTTCTTGTTAAGGTAGGCATGGAGACTAGACAGTTACTGAAAGGTAGTTGTGAAACATGTTTGTATTGAATTCATTGGTATAACTAATTAACTGCACTCTATGACCGCTGTATTTATGAAAACGTGCTTGGCCATGCTAGCTAGAGACCCAAGTTCGAATCAAGGGAATCCAAGTTTTCTTGTCACAAGACTTGAGATGTAAAAACCATTGTTGTTGTTGTTTATTAGGAGCGTAGTGGCAGCAGTGTACCATCAATCCTCAACAGGATGGTGACCCGAGAAAACCCACCCACCTACCATCGTACTAACAAGTTTACACAGGTTTTCCAGACTATTGTGGACTCTTATGGTGTGGCTACGTATCGAGAAGTTAATCCAGGTAAAAAAACTGATGGCCATGAGGTCTGATTGAAATGCGATGGTCATAATCAAGATACTTAAACTTATCTCAACAACTAACATTGATATCATTTTATACTTTAGAGTTTTGTGTTTCTAATTTGTAGCTCAATGTTTTGTGTTTATTATTTGATTTTGATGCTTTCATAAATTTACATCAAGATGTGTTGATGTATGTATTTCTAAAAATTAATCACACTGTCACAGGGATGTCAATTAATTAAAAAGAACGACTCATCCCATATTCTAGATAAAACTCCCAGAACCAAGTTTCTCAATAGATGTTTATCTCCAGTTGTTATTGGAAACATACAGACATTTTGAGAGAAGGTAATGACCATGTACAATGTATGGCAAATATGTAGCAAACTTGTTTGACAGGTTTATAATAATTGAAACCACAAATTGGCATTTCAAAGAAATAGAATTCAACCAAAGAATATGTCTGCTAAGGAGAATAAGAGAAGTTACATATGTGTGATTGTCATTGTAGCCCCCTTTACCATCATCACATTCCCATTTCTGTTTGGTGTGATGTTTGGAGATGCTGGCCATGGTCTCATCATGGCATTATTCGCAGCCTGGATGGTTGTAAAAGAAAAACAGCTCTTGGCCAAGAAGATAGATGATGAGGTAAAGAAAAATGATGTTAATGGTGACACTGGCTGTCTCATCCTTTGATTTTGTTGGACAAGTGGTGTCTACAAAGAATGCACTTGTTTCTATCTGCTAATTAACCCACTCCAAAAATCTAGTCTAATTGTGCACATTCTCCTAAGTTGCAATGTTAAATCTGTGATTTATTTAGCAGTGGTTAAATTACGAGAAACAAGTGTGTCAGAGTCCGCCCACTCTGTTCTATTTTATAACAGGCTTACATGCACATCCCTAATCTGGCTAAAGAACAGCTAAATTACACGTATAGTTATTGGGTCACATCCACCTAAACTATCAATGGGTTTTACAATAGCTAAACACATCAAAGCATACTTTTGGTAATAATGTGTTCATTCACCAAAATTAGAACATATTCAAAGTTTCTGTTTTTAAATAACCCTGATAAAATGTGGTTATGGATTTTGTCTATGCTTTCACTTCTGTGAACATTCTTTTGAAAGAAAAAATAAATGGAGCTTGTCCTATGTAAAATCTACTAAGTTTGTGGTCACAAATAATACATGATTTTTTTTTCTTTCCTTTCAGATCTGGAATACCTTTTTTGGTGGGCGATACATTATCCTATTAATGGGATTCTTCTCGATATACGCAGGATTTATATACAATGATACATTTGCTAAGTCTATTAATATATTTGGAACCTCTTGGCACCCCCATTATGTGTAAGTTGTTTGGTTGAACATTTATTATTTTTAATAAATTCTGCCTACATGATTTTCTGAAAGTCTTGTTTCCTGGCAAATATAACACTGTAATGATCTGAGTTATCAGCCATCTAATTCTGTAGGGCTGACAGAACAGCAGCTTGGTTTGGTTCTGATATCTTCCATTGTAATTTTGTTCACCTTGTCTTCATGCAGCCTGTTCTGGGTCCAGTGGTCATCTTGTTAATGTTACTTATCATTGGTGCACTTGAGAGGCTTCTTCAGCCACCAGACTGGCACGTGTTAATAAGGCCTACCATTTGCTTTAACAAATTATGGATAACTAATTATCTTTATGTAAAAGTGAAATTGTCAAATCGATGTAACAACCTTATTTTTGACCTACTGAATATGTTATGTTTGGAAGATCTCGTAATGTTAGTACTTTTCAGTCAGAGTATGATTTTGGAACTTAGTAAAATGTTTTGGTTGTCACCAATGTTAGCTGTAAGTATATGTACTTCATTTAACATGATTGACAATTGAAACATTACAAGCTCTTCCAAACACAACATATTCAGTAGGTCATAAATTTGGCTCAAAACTGTTAAGGGCTTGAAACCTTATATAAGGTGTTTCTTGTTTCAGTCAAGGTGACTTTGACAGATATCAGCTGTTGATGATGGACCCCATAAACAAAACAACATTCTCAGGGTCACCATATGTTTTTGGCTTGGATCCAGTGAGTAATCAAAACAATTTATCAACTGATTTCAAAGTCTCTTGATTTTCCTTCTGTGCATTATTAACACGTTCTTCTCTTATTTTTTCTGTTATCAACCCTTATACTGTTTGATTGTCCTCTTTCAGTTAAGGATAACCCCAGATACCCACATGGTCAAATCATTTATATTCCACTGATATTTATCCAAACTATATTTTCCAATTCACATCCCCGCCTGTCGACCCTCAGGTATATGAGGGAGTCAAACGATGTGGCTCCGGCAATAGTTTTTGCAAGGTTTTCCCTCGGTTTTCCACCATACTTAGACAAGGAACAATGTGAAGTGGATAATCCGTCATATAAGTGAAATACCCTTGAGTACGACGTTAAACCACAATCAAACAAACAATCTTTCTCTGCATAAAACATACATATGGTATTTCCATTATCTAATTTCAACACAATAGCCACTGAATGTGCCATATAGTGATTACCATATACCTATATGTGAAAGAATGAACATCCATAAACACACCCACAATTCCTGATGTGTTCAGACCCTACACTACCTGATAACATTTGTGTGGAGCTATGCTCTACGGTGAATATTCGCATATTATATATGCACACAGAGAAGTCTTTCGAACAGTATGTCAGCATAAAAGTTTTTGATAACAGTGCCCAAAAGCCAAAAGTGTTTACCAATCACTAGAAATATTAAACATGGCCAGTGGTCAATAACAATGGCCGAGGATAAATTCTCAACATTCATCATTGATAATGCACAGCTTTTTAACAATATGGACTTGTCTCTTGGCCTCTGTTATAACTAAGAAGAAAGCAGTGACCTCAAGCATGGTGTTAAACTTTAAACTTGGAGCAAGCCAAAACACAAATGACTGTCAAATAATAACGTCTGTTGTTTTTCTTTTTTGTTAAATAGGTGTGGCAGATCTCGTACAATAAAATCACATTCACCAACTCTCTCAAGATGAAACTCTCTGTAGTACTTGGAGTATGTCAAATGTTTTTTGGCATCAGTCTCAGCTTCTGGAACCATAGGTGTGTACCAAAATACTCACCTGTCCATGGAAATAACGTCTTATCTACAAATTCCCATTATCTTAACCTAGCAAGAGTTCAGGACTTTGTTGAAGTAATGAAGTCAATTGAAACAGCAATAATGAAATAAAAAAAAATATTCCACGAGTCCTGAGAATTGGTTCAATGTAGATAAATATACAATTCTATTTCAATCTTCTGTGTTAAGCACAGCATTAAACACAAATTAAATCACACCTAATTACAGATGATTGGTTTATCTCATCGTTTGGTACAGTCAAGAAAGAATGATACATTTTCTTGGTTGTTTGAGTTATTTTCAGAGGAAGATGTTGCTGGGTTTCTTTGAACGAAAATGTATAGATTTTAGGCGATTGTAAGAATTATTTTTCAAAGAAGATTGATATATTTTGCATCTTGTTGCAGGTATTTTCAGAGGAAGATTGATATATTTTGTCGCTTCCTCCCCGAGATGCTGTTTCTATTCTGTATGTTTGGTTACCTGATAATCCTTATCTTCTATAAGTGGATCCACTGGGATGTGTCAAGAGTCAGTGAAGCACCCAGTCTTCTCATAGGTATGTTTTGACAGGTACCAAATAGACATAGTGTGATACATTGAGGGGCTTCTTGTTGCCCTGATAGTTTCAGGTCTGTGGGGAAACTTAAGTGTGATCTGATCGTGTGATTCTCCTGTCTTTGTCCTGTATTGTCTTTATATGTTGTCAGTGACATTAGGGTCGTTGCCTTCACTCATTAGGCTGGCACCCCATTCAAACAAACAAGAAACATAGGTGTATCAACTCTCTGAGAGTCTGACTGTAAACTAGTGTTCTTGGTCTGACTAAATCCCAGGAGAGTAGGACCCTTTCTTCAAACAGTTATATACTGACATTTTGGGAGTCTAATACTGAGCACTGACCTTCTCAGAGTCAGGGTGGGACGTTTCAAACAGTTCTGTTCTGACCCTCTGGGAGACTGATACTGAGCACTGACCTTCCCAGTCAGAGTGGGCCCCTTTCTTCAAACAGTTATTGACTCTATGAGGGTCTGGGAAACAGTACCAAGAGCTTGATGATCAGCACTGATTTTCTGAGCATCAGAGAGGCCTTGTTATAGATATGTCCTTCTGTCCCAGATGTTCATCGTGGTTAAAGGGAGCTTCCTGTTGTCCTGCTTCTCTTAGAGCTAATGGGCAACAAGAAGCTGATATGTTTGTGGCGTCCTGTAATGTCCTGTGATTGTGTTGTATCTTGCTATTGTTAGTTGCCAGTGACAATGGGTGGTTTCCTTCACCCATTGGGCTGGCACACCATCATGTGAATGAAATAACCTAAGTACAGTGTAAAACCCCAAACAAACAAACAAACAAACACATGTTCATCAGAGTTTCCTTTGCTTTCTTTTCCAGGTCTTATCAACATGTTTATGTTAAAAGCACCTGATGTAGAACTCTTCAAAGGCCAGGTATGTACTGCAGTCATGTGTATCTGATATCTAATAATGCTTTTTAGTTCAAGTTTATCAAGCTTTGCACACAATTTAAAAAAAAAAGATGACATTAAGAACTAACATAATTTTCATATCAATAGCGTAGACTAAGTACTTTCCTAATACATTTGTTTATTGACTTGTATTATAATTTGGTGTATTACCAGTGTGGGTGGGGGGGAGCCTTCATTCTTAGAGTTGCTGATATAAATTTATTATCTCCTATATCCTGTTTATTATAACATATTTTGTGACCGTTTTGTTTTCCAGGGTATTTTGAATACACTTCTTGTGGTGGTAGCTCTTCTCTGTGTGCCATGGATTCTGGCAGGAAAACCTCTCATTATTTATTACGGACAGAGAAAGAAGCAGGTAAGTGTTAATATGATTGTGTTTTAATAAACTATGAGATTATTCATTACCTGTTTATAGTTGTGTAAAGTTATTATCACAAAAATTAATCATTTTGTTTTTTTCTCTGAATGAATTAATTTGATACAGTTTGATGGATACCAAGTATTGTTTTCAAGACGAAATTTTAGGAACCAATTTACAAGATGAAAAGTTTCAGGTCCTAAAGAATTTCTCTGTAAAAGATGTTCGCAATGAAGTCTGTTTGCACAATGCAGAGTTTGAGTCCCCTTGAGCCGTGTTTCAGTGGTTAGCGAGTTGGACAACTGATCATTTGATGTACCACCCATAGGTTTGAGTCCCCTTGAGCCGTGTTTCAGTGGTTAGCGAGTTGGACAACTGATCATTTGATGTACCACCCATAGGTTT
>JAQQZZ010073337.1:0-21118 GCA_030265115.1 Mopalia vespertina
TCCTTGCCTTATAACTGTCGAAACCCGCGAGGAAACCTTGTAAAAAAACACCCCCGCGAGTGCCGGAGCCAAATCTTGTGACACTCATATACCTGAGAGTCGACAGACAGACTCGATCCTGTGAACGGTACATCGAAGTAGGCTCAGAAAGCGCACGTACTAACCACTAAGCCACGACCGCGGGCCCTAAAGGAAACCGAAAGTGGGAAACGGATATTCCAACCAGCAGTCAAAATGACGAAAAAAAATGTGGTCTTGCATTTTCGTCTCCAAAGTTCATCCTAAGATACCCTCATTTCTACTCACATGTATTCTCTCCTTTCAAATTGATAAAAACAAAGGCTTTGCGGATGCGTTGGCTACTGGTATTTGAACCGTATTTTCACAGTTTAAAATCAGGGGACCGGACAAATCGTATTCTCGTGAGAGTTTACATAGTGGACGAGACATCTCTCCTACGCCATGCCAGGCCATCCCCCATTAATTCCCGCCAATATTTGGGGCGACGTTTGCCACAACTCAGCAAATAAAAGAAAGGTAAAACAACATGGCCAACTTGGCAAAACAAAGCCTCGACGTAGGAAAAAGAATCGATTATATTTTAGAATGGAAACTGGACGTGTTAAACATTACTTAGTTCATCTCCTAAAAGCCAGTAAGTACACAAATTTGAAATAACCCGGCCATGTGCATTCCCAGTACGTACCTCTATGCCATGGTAGACTATTCGATATATACAGAACTCATCTATTGTGTTTGTTATACGTTAGTTATTTAAGGACACGTGGTATAGCATGGGTTAATACATGCACTTTTTGATTTACGACCGTTGCTGCTTATCAGATTTTACTCGCACTTGGTAGGACTCGGGAATGATGAGATTGTGTGTTATCGTGCCCGGATTGTGGGGGATTCATCTTAAAATTGAATTACTGGGTTTTTATTTATCTGGGTAATACTATTCCATGGAAGATGTTGTCGTATGAGATTGAATGTTACGTCGTGTGAGAATGAATTTGACGTATACCCACATACATGTAAATCGGGTTCCAGCTATGCATAGTCTAACCAACCTCTTATACCGAATGTATGAGATTGGTATAGAACTGTCTTAATATGGTGCCATCTGATGCATCGTTAATCGGCTTGTTTATTTCCCAAGTGTTTACGTTAAAACAAATTACAGATTCTTATCAAACTTGGACGTGGGACGTACCATTGAAGAAAACAGATTCACACGTTAGAAGGTTTAGAATAAGTTTTCATGTTAAGATGTTTTGTGTGGTATTGGGTCACGATTGAGTGAAAATCAGTGAAGAAACTAAGATTGATTGGGGTTTAAAGCCGTACGTAAGGTTATTTCATTCACATGACGGCGTGCCAGCCCAACGAGAGATGGAAACTACCCTCCACACCACTGACAACAACGACAACCAGGACAATCACATGGCGTAATACAAATGCATCACAAACAGATCATGATGAGACACTTTACGCATAGTAACACCACGCCATAGTGAATTACAGCTGTCAACGTTTCACCTCGAGAAATATTGACCGTAAACCCCCACCTATTCTACTTCACTGGTTGGACAGGATTAAATCGAATTGCTATCAGTCTAGAAGATAGGGTTAACCTCCGTCTAATATACTATGTTAATAAAGATATTGATATGAAATTGAAAATCGGATTTTGGTCTGGTGATATCGAAGATATATTTCTGCTGCCTTATACAAAGCCCCTGATCCATCAGCGTAACTATTTTGCGATAACGCCATACATATACTCATAATCATCATCCGAACACATGGTATCTATATAGACGCCTATAGAGAGACCATGCGATATAACGCTGCTTAGTTGTATTCTGAGTTTCATATGCTCGATTTATATTGGCACATGCACCCATAATAGGCGGCACTCCAGCCTCTCAGCGCCGCTCCAACAAACAACAGATAACATGATAAAGGTTTCTAATGTGCCAAGGTTAATAGAACCATGCCTTAAAGCGATGCTCCTGGCTGCAATAACCCCTTGAAAGGTTAATATTAAACATACTTAAATATGATATCGACTTATCGTTTCTTTATCTTATAAAATCACTTGAGAGTTACGAGTATATACCTAAAGGTTAATAACATGTGTGAACCAATGACCTATATAGGTCATTGGTGTCAACTGTCAAATTTTAAACAGTCGACTCTATAGGTCTCGTGACGTGGGCCCCCTAGTGTGACAAGAAAGATATTTGATTGGTCAATATTTGTGAAGCTCTTCTCTTCCATGGCCGCGTGGATGAATTTGATTGTAGTTTAAGCAATACCCAATGTTTAAGATCCCTTTATAAAATTGATATAGTTCGATTAGAAAATTAGAGAGCATAATTCAACACAAGAAATGATGCCCGTTTTACATATATGCAATTTATTGCAGAGAGGAGTATCGCTTTAACTTAAGCTCGCGAAGATGACTCATAATATGCTGACAATTCGGCCGGCTTGGGGTAATAACGTCATAATAACCACTGACATAAGTGGAAAAAATCAAACATTCCCATTACCAATGTGCCCGGTTTAAGCCCTATATTCTGCGAGGCACTGATCCAACAATCACGGCTGTGGCTTTAGAAAACATGATTTTTTTGTATGAAAATTCAAAATCACGGAGAGAATATTGCTTATAAATGGAAGGTATGTGACTAAAGAAAGCATAAATGTTTCTCAATTCACTGGTGTCTTCTCATAAAGTATAGCCTACACGTAAACTTTCCCACATGTTTTTAATTTCCGCGATTATCTAACGGTTCTTTGTTTTGTTAGTGTATATCTTGGCGCAATGAAGAGCGATAGTTTTAAGATGATCCCTGTCACAGGACTGTAACTCGATAGCACACTGTCGTCATCAGAGTTTCCCGTATCGCTGTCACACCATGTGACTTTTTCATTCAAAGTATTGTGCGCGCTTAACGTTGATAGCGCGAAAGGCTTACGATTTACACAAACATCAACTTGTTTAGGAATAACTAAAGCGGGAAAATCGTCAGACGTGTTCTTAAATTTTTCCTTCCATGAAAATAGAGACTTTCTCCACTGCAGTGTGTTTTATACGACCGTGTCAACTAACAGAATAGTGATCCAATTGATTTAACCGTTATAGTGTTATTGTTGTGAAAGACCAGTAATAAGCCAATGATACCGTCTTTGTGAGTGAATAGTTCTTTCTACAAGGGGAAGTTTTCGTCAGATTCCAACACACTCCAAATGTTTTCCTTGGCAGTGACGATACACCACATAACGCTAAATTAGCTCAAGTGATTATTTGTTATCGTACAATCATATTGACATAACATGTGTAAACCACCAACATAAACTTTGAAACAATACAGTGTTTGGCGACATTGTTGAAGATAACAACCATTTCAACACTTCTGGATCTATACAGCTGTCGACATGGGTGTCACAGTTGGTCGCTTTCTACAAAAGAGATCAACTCCTTCTTTCTTCCGTCGAGCATTTGAGCCTAATGCATTCACCTGCTATCTTGTTTATCATCGAAAAAATGGATTGAAACTCTCAAGTAGTTGCATAGTTGACGTCACAACCTACGCACTACTTTTCTTTGCAATATCAACAAACTAACACGGTCTCAATTTGTACATTTCGCGGGTTTGTCAACTGAAAGCAAGTCAATGATGATGTTTACTGTAAATGCTGATCAGAAGCACTAGGGATAAGATGATATGTTAAATGAATTGAAAATCAGAATGTCAACCCCAATTTAGAAAACAATGTCATTTAAGTTTTCTATACCTCTCTATGTTCATCCCAAATGAACTAAATGAACAGTGCTTTCTTAACGTATCCCAGCTTCTGAGCCACTTTCGTCTGTTTTAGATTCCTCCTACTTGTTATCGCAGTTGTATGTATCGTTGCATCACATCTTCCAGCTATAATTCTATAGCCAAATTACCACCTCCGTCAGTAATATCCCGATAACAGAGGGGTATACACCTTTCAGCCAAACTGACCTGAAGGTAATGAATAAATTTTGTGTCTTTTTAGGAACTTAAGATACTGACCTGAAGGTATTTTTTTTTTTAAAAAGTGTAGTTCACAAACGACTGTCAATAAAGCCAGAAGTCTATCAAGCAGAAGTATGAAACCAGCCTGAATAGGATGTGGAATCATGCTAAATCTATTTCTACCGCTTTTCAAAGGTTATATTTTACCCATAAGGCGTCAGTCGATTCTGACAGTGAAACTGCGCAAAACGAACGAAATCACCGATTTATTGCGCAATGAGTTATATGGCACTGTGAAAGTCCACTGAAAGTCACAATGCCGTTGAGACTGGGTAATGGTTGGTTTCATACTTCTGTTTGATAGATTTCTGATAATTACTGCCCAAATCCAGTGTCTCGAAAATCAGTGAAATGCTGCGGATAAACAGGATGACGGACAAATGCTCGATAGACCGACAGTCAAACGTCAATGTCCGCCTAAACCTCGTTTAATTTTCCCCTTGTCTGCATCACAGCTCTATTTCCTTTTGCAGGCGCATATTAGTCAAGGTATTCCTTAACGGTCTGTCTTCACAGCAGTTAATGTTGAAAAACAAATGTGATAGAGGCGCTTTGGGATTTCCAGTGGAAAGATAATGGTTTACTTTGAAACAGTGGGCACAAAAGTAACAAAGAGGGATGTACAAAGAATATTATTGAAGGCGCATTTATCAACCCTGCTTGACACAATATCGATGAAGATATAGCCAGCAATTCTCATTGATGGTGACTTTAGACCATAAATAGTACAGAAATGTAAGCTATTCAACTATCACAGATCCTAATATGCTGTGTGGTAACAGTGTGTGGTTTATTGGCGATGTTGTTCCGCTTCATTTGCCAGACAGTTTATTTGTACCCAGAAGGGTGATAGGCGATTGACAATCAGGGTGAGCCTCCCCATCCATCTTACACGCCTTATCAACGCCAACAGATTGGATGCAAATGGTCTCGGTTTAAGTTGTTACGATAACACCGACGTAATGGGTACCGCTTGTATAATGTCGTTTAAAGAAAACGGTTTTAGAGATGGATGTTAACTGGAAATGACACACAATTTAGAATGTGAGTGTGTTGCTGTTTAAAACCAGCAGCATTTTTCGGAGTCATTTTCACGTCGACAATATAATAGACCCCATCAACGACCCCATCCCTTCCGACCAAGTATTCAGGGTATTTTTAACACAAACGTTATTGTCAAAGTCTAGCATCAATCAAATCTAATTTGAACCTTTAAAGGAGAGAAATGCAGCCAAAAATAACGTTTAAATGCAAATATTACAGTATGCCAAGTCGATGTTAATAATTAAGTTTTTCAATAATTCTAAGATTTCTCTCAGCATTATGACAAATTACTCAGAACGCGCACATAGTATATGTATCAAGTGCCAATCGCTGTTCACTGTACATTTCATCAAACTATCCCAATTGGCCAACACTACAATAATACCGAGATTCAAGAGCTGCTTTAGGGGCATTTATTCTCACAGCAAATAGACCCTTCCTGGGGACCGTAGTGTGTTATGCTAAGTGAGCGATACATTCAAGTGAAAGACATTCACAAAAAATACTATGCGGCTTGTTGAATTAAGTAGAATATTATCTTACCATTTTTATTGCGTAATCATTTCACTTTAATGGAGGAATAAGGTGTCTGACACGCTCGATTGTCAAATTAGTTAAGAAATAACGATCACTCGTACTACTGTTTTTAGAGCGCTTTTTTTGTGGTTTGACCATCATACCCCTGGTACAGGGGATGACCCTGCAAACCGACTTTCACCATTTCCAATGAAAAAAAAACATTCCACAGCCTACGGTATATTCATTTGGTTGAACCTAACAATGAACGATGTTATGACTCAGTCCTGGATGAGTATAAATTGTTTCGCTAACCAGTTAGCGTGCAGAATTGAATCAGAAAAACAATTGAATCAGGCTTATTTTTAAAACAGACAAACCAAATGAAAATCAACCAGGCACCTTGTCTTCGCCTACCTATGGGTTCAATACGTGTAATGTTGACGAGAGGGGTCTTAGAGGTATTGTACATCATTTAAGAATCCTGATAAACATCGCTATTCAGTGTTTGATGCTTGGTACAATACCGCTCATTTTTAGATACATTACCTTTGTGACGTGTCCCTGTGATTTCGTTATGTTTGACGTGCCACCAATCAGCACAGTTGACATGTGAAATAATCCTCATGTATATACGATTAGTGTGCGAAAACGCCACCATCGCAATTTTGTATGTGTGTATCATAAATTGAGTCCTTCGGTGTATTTTTCAATGTTTGTCGTAGTTTTATCTGAAACGGTTTGGTAGACCGTGATTTCTCCAACACAGTGCAACAACATCGTCCGAGTCATTTTTATATCAAAACTAGAAGGAATATCATTATAAAACAAATACAGACAGTTTAGCCCAAACTTGCTTAAGTGCGACCTTGTGACTTCAAATGAACAAAATTGTTTGCGAGACAGTGCATCTGTGCTGGCGATTAAACAATTATAGTGTTATACATGAAACAAAATAAAATTGACATCAATATCACAATATAACACTGTTGCATATTAGAAACGTTTAACGATGGTTACAAATGTCTCGAGCTTTTCCTCTCCAAACATGAAGCTGGATATGAACATGTCAGATGTCACCGTTTATTGATTAAGTATATACATGGGTATTGAATAATTTTATAATGTTGAATAATAACTATTACATCTGAGACTTGTTTTTAGAAGTGTGAGTTGCTTATGTAATTACCATGACACTCAGCAATAACAACAATGTACCTCTATGACAACTACGTCGAATGTAAGCTATGTACGCTTCGTAAGGCAGGCCCCTGGACCCAGTTTCACAAAGCCTCCTTTGGCTAAGGTGACCTTAACGCTTTAGGTGATACTTTAGCCGTCTTAGACCTTATGCTAAGTGGACTTTGTGAAAGAGACTCATCTCCTTTGTTAAGGCCTAAGTGAAAAACTAAGGTCACCTCAGCTTAAGGAGTCTTTGTGCAAGTGGGTCCTGGAGTACAAAACACAAATAAACTCGTTACAATCTATACAGAAGATATAATTTTCCTTTATGATACATTCTCCTGGGAAACATTTAGTAATATGCGAGTTAAGTCAGAGTTAAGAATATTTGGCAAATACCTTGCTTGTCCTTACAATTGAAATAACATTAATCAGAGAAACAGAATAGATAAATAAAAGATCGTGTTTCTTTTATAGCAAAAGGTAGACCATAGTTTCTATCTGTGACTAAGCGACTGATCGCTACGGCGGATTTAAAACAATACATAAATATAAGTAGGTATCTGGCTGAAAAAGGAACTTGACCGCAACTATAACCTTAAATCAATATGTTAAGCGTCTCAATACGAACAACGCATTTGTGTTTAAGTACTATACTTCCTTAATGGACCAGTTGGGAATGGTGGTGAATAATGATTTCCGTTTGTTAAGCCATGTGACATTCGGACAAATAGTCGTCTGCCAGTCAATTCTTAAACAAATTGGAAAATAAGTCGGGCATCGCATCAACACAATTCTTACAGTCTATACATTACCGGTTTGTTGTTGTTTTACATAGGGTAAAAAAAACCGGAAAAAAAGTTGATTTCAATGACAAATTTCGTCAAACAAGATCTTACTATCTCTTACTTGTACAAGAACCACCATGTTGTCATGTTATGTCTTTAGAGAACAGTCATACAAGTTTTACAATGGAGGAATGGGTTCAAGTCGATATAGGCTAAGAACAGCCTGTGACCAGCCCAACAGTATATCGTCCATACTATACGAGCAGCTATAATCCAGGAAGTGCTGTTGATTTTATAACAGCTTTTTAAAATTACTATTATCAGAGAAACGAAAGCGCCATCTAGACAAAAGACAACGACAGTGAGGCACTGGAGATACTATGTTATGCGTGGGCTGTGAATTACTTTGGCCTGGAGGTAGAATGTAATTTTTCGCAAATACACTGAGGGAATGTGCATAATACCAGAGATACCACGTTTTGTTTTTCTCCAGCACTCATCTACAGATTGGGACAATGTCGCTGCTTACTTCGTATCCATCTAATTTCAAACATTCGTTTTTATTGATACATGTACATTACCGATTGTTGCTTCATGCCATGGACCTCTGGCAAAGGGTAGTTTGTTTGAAGAGTAGCAATGCTGTCTTAACTTAGCACTGGATGATAATGTTTGAAATTAACTTTCCAACATTATGGAAACGCTTCACATCTTGGTTGTGTTAGTGTCAATTATTGTTGGAATACATATAAGTGAAATACCCTTAAACACGACGTAAAACACCAATCAATCAATCAGTTATGCAAAGTGTATGACACAAAGTAGTACTGATATCTGGATTTTTATTTGATTAAAGTTCTGAATGTTTTAACATTTGATGGTGTATACTTGTTTAACGGGAATATGGTTTTATTACTCACTAGGTAATTCGCTTAATTCACAAACTAACAAGAGCCCGTTGGCGTATTCTCAAACTTCCATATGCATCGACGGACTCTATGCACCCACGGCTCGATGCATTGATCTATGACAATCAGTCTGTTTGACTAGTTGCTACTCTATTTAGGATTGTCTGTTTCTTGTATGTCCAATGGATAGCTTAACAAGCTTGGACTATGAATTAATACCAGCACAGACACTTGTCTGCCATCTTGTCCAACGCATTTCGCTGACTGTCAGCTCATACATTATTAAATAAATCGAATCTTCAGACCTTAAAACAAAGAACTGTAAAAGGTTTGTGAGAGATTCCGTGCTGTGATTGTATTGTTTTATTTGCAAATGGAGAGGCTCTTCCTGTTAGTAATGATAGTGTATAAAGTGCATGTGTTAAATATGGTTTATTAGCTCAGAGTAATTGGAACGTCTTGCCGAAATACTTATTCATGCTGGTTGGTAAACACGGAAATTTGAAGGAATCACGAGATGGCATTGATTGTGGAGAGAACTTTAAATTAATTCTGGCTCGTCTATGGTTCCGTCGACGAATATTAAAAAGTGGCGGTATCACGCGAACTCATAGTACAAGATCAAAAGGTTCACGGCTGACACAGAAAACCGTAATGGACCTCCACTAGACATACCACAACGCTTCGATACCTCTCTGTATTAATTCAAGTCTGGTGTTACACTGTGAATGGAGTTGTGCATAAAATCCTGGTACAGACTCCTATTATCATGAAAGCCCTAACACGAAATACATTTAAAAATTCATTATCCCATATCCTTGAATAATTATTTTGACAAAAAGTTGTCTGAAGATAGATTGATCAATATTTACAGAAAATGCGTCAAAGCTGACAACTTTGGAAGTTTGAAATTTAAAAGTTTGATGGAAAGTCTACCTTATCAAGTACATAATAAAAGCACATATAAGCGTTGTTTACAACTTGTTGCGACTATACACCACATGATCGGTGCTGCATTGCGAGTATTGTTTTTTCTAGTTCTGCTTCGGAAATGATTTGCAAACTGTGACACACAATGAGGTTCGGTTCCATATCGCCCTCTGGCTGAGGGTAATTGGTTTGAAGAGTAGCAATGCTGTTAATTTTCTTCCAGTGCTAGGTAGAGTAGCAATTCTGTCTTTACCTAGCACTGGAAGAAAATGAACTTTCCAACATTATGGTAACGATTCACATATTGGTTGTGCTAGTGTCAATTATTGTTGGAATACGCTGCTGTCGTATAAGTGAAATACACTAAAATACGGCATAAAACCCCAATCAATCAATCGGTTCCATATCCTTCTCACAATACCATGCTAGGTATAAGAAATTCCGGCACTATCAAACCCACGTGAACAATTTTCTCTCATATGCCTGTCCGTCGATCTGTGTCAATAAATTCCCCCTTCATGCTCTATAATTACAAGTTACAAGTCTGAGTTTCAAGATGTGTGTCAAATATTTATTAGGGACTGCATAATCTAAAAAGTATCAGTTTCCCGCACTTTTTGCTAAACGATGAAGCGCATTGAACAATAAGTGTAAATAAAGATGTCGTGAAACGACTAGCACATCAAATGAGAGATTCAAACAGTCAGTTTGATGTAAATTTTGATATAGGATTGGTTTAGAGCATGCAACTATCGTCCTGTTCTTCATGACTACCGGGAACATCGTTCAAAGTCTGTCGCAATGTTGTGAATATTGATATTTCAGAGACGCCTTTTGTATTTTCTGTTTTGTGCAGCGGTATGAAAAGCGAATTGGCATTTTAAAATGTTCCTTTTATGCTAGAAATAGAAAGAATGTAGGATGTACCCGGAAGTTAAACATCGAAGGTCACAAAACGAAGTTTATTCCATCGTATTATTTAAGAAAGAATGAAGAGTGGCAAATATGTCAAATGCCATATAATTGCAATTTCTTGGCATTTGACGTTAAGCACCACAGGATCGAGTCCGTCTGTCGACCATCGGTTATATGAGTGAGTCACACGATGTGGTTCCGGCAATCGCGGGGCTTGTGTTTGCGAGGTTTCCTCCGGGTTTTCCACCGTAATTAGGCAAAGAACAGTATGAAGTGGACAACCCGTCGTCATATAAGTGAAATACACTTGAATACGACGTTAAACCTCAATCAAACAACACACAAACGGATGAACAAGAGGCAGTGTTATAGAACTACACAATGCGACCTGTTTGGGGTTGACACTTCCTCTCTCATCTAAAACATAAGATCGACAGAAAACAGAACAAATTTATCTTATGATGAAATAACTGCTTTATTATGTATAAGATGCTATGCTATACGCCAATGGGTGGTGTCATAAAAAATAAACAGATGTTTTCTTTATATTACAAAAGCTGGCGCATAGCGTAAAAAATCAGGTTTTGCCCTGTAAGATAAATGGTTATAAAAGGCAGCGACACATTATGTTTGGAAAAAAGGGAAGGGAAAATGTTGGAAAAGAACAGGAAGCTTTCACTGTCATGTAGTATGGCCGAAAGGATTCGGATGAAGAGTACTCGAGACGAAGAAAGAAAATCCTGAAATAAAATAAAATTTATGATGTGTTGAAGTAACTTGAGAAACGGATAGAAAAAGGGAACAGCGAAGATTCTTAAAAAAAGTTTCAGATATGAGAAATTGTTTCAGGTCTTACATGTATATGACAAATGGTTTATGTACAGATATCGAGACAAGTACAAAGGTTTGAAAAATTTCAGCAAAAGACAAATGGAATCATCTATGGTGCCCCTAGACGTCCTGAAATGACATTTCCGGTCTACAATGTGACACAACAAAAATAAGGAGTAATTTACAAAACCATAAGATTATGCGTGATCAATCCTATAGATTCAGATTCACTGGAATTTTTAAAACAATATTCTACAATTTTGTGATTTATGCAGGCATACTGACTGCTGGGATTCTGATTCTGGTGAAAATGGAGATATTTACACCTGAAACACAATTATTTTTCGGGCAGTTTGAGTTCAAATACAATGAAATAGAAACCCGACCTCATGTATTCATTAGTTGCTTATATTATTCACAACACTTAGGGTTGCTAAAATAAAGCGATGCGGGGAGCGCATTTAAAACATAATTTTGGATTTTTGATTGCTTATTTGATTTGGGTTTTACGCCTAGGTACCACACACAACGCCACTGGCTACAAATTAATACAGCAGTGGACGCACACAAAACCGAATACAATGACCCCCCACAAACAGATCCGCTTCGTGCGGTTCCCTAGCTTTGAGAGCAACATGAAGGTCTTTCTCAACCAATCACTTTTTGTGCAAACTAACACAAAACATATTTTTTACACACATACGCACACACACATAGAAAATTCGTGCCAAGATTGTTTATTTAATCCAAGGCTGTTTGATGACGGAGGCACGTGTTGTTGAACTTTTAAATCAGAGACCTTTACTCTTACTCTGAGTAGGCCTGCTCTGTAGCTTAGTGTACATTGGTGGATTTTCAGGTGTTCACAATAATATTGGATAAACAAACCCGGAACTCATGGACCTAATAGGTATCAGCATTTAATGTACCAAATACAATAGGGGAGTACCTGATCAGACGATTAGAAGCTGGCGCGAAAACTTGAATTAATCATTTCCATTGATTGTTCGTCTGTATGGATTATTGGTAGAGGTCACCTACCTCTGAGTCTGTGCCCACCTGCATGACAAAACTATAGAATTTACACATATTCTGAATGTGAGAATACAAGAAAGTACGATAAAGCTATTGTTTTGGTTTTTTGTCTGCCATATTTTGTCTATACACGTCAGTGCACAAACGTAAGATTGGTGACGTGTGAGATTTGTTTTTACATGAAATAATGATAATTTAAACCATTTTGGCAAATGCAACGTTGCCCCCTCCATCGCACCACCTAGCTCACAATAAGGCCTTGGTAGATAATGAATTTTGTGGCGATACGGCATTTAAGAGAAGAAACTGTGCCTTGAGGTTTAAGATCATGTGGTCCGCAACTGCGAATTCTTAACATTTTTAGTGTATTCTCGACACGGCGTGTTTAATTTGTCATTTTATGTAATAACTTCGTAAATTGTTGTTCTTTTTGTGTGTGTTTGTCGGTGTGCGTTTTTCTTTCTAAATCTTTCAGTTTGAACAGCCAATAAATGTAATTAAAATAAATTTTCAACAAGATATATCTGTAGCGTTTTGCAACACGTTAAGTTGGTCCTCTCTATTCCTCATTTCTGTTTGTTTAAAAGCAGGTATGTATTATTGTACCTGGTGTCTACTGCCATTCTCTAAGTTGATTTACATATGATGTGGATGTTAAATTAACCTACCCAGCTAAACGTCTACTCGAATGCATTGCTACCCAATAACAATTATGTTTCGACTTACGTAAACTTGAACAACATCTGTCTTGCATCAGTCGAAGGATTACACTGTCTTCGGCACATAACCGTATCTCTTTCTCTGACTGATTTAAAGTACTTGTAAGATTGCCTAAAACACTTGATTTGTTATATTGGACTCAACATTAGCCTTGTCTTAAATCGCTTGTGTTGGTGTGAATGCCTCGCACAAATAAATTACACATCTCGTGTACTCAATGATCTGGCATGACATTAGCTGCGTTGGAGAGAGCAACCCCTACACCTTGGAAACAAAATGGCTATAATATAACTATTAAAGGTTCTTCAGCCTATAGCTCAGGCGGAATTCTTTATGGTTCTGTATGGAAGCCTTTTACACCAACTGTGGCTAGTATGTCTCCCTTTTTTCCAATGCCAAAAGAGCCGTTTGAGTCGCCATGTTTCCATATAGAACTATCGTCTTTGTCAAAGAACCCCCACGGCGAAGCCTTGGATTAGGATTGAACAAACCGTTTTTCGTAGTTTGTACATGTATCCTTCTAAGCTGTCAACGAGAGCAACGTACTCCTGTAAAAATCATTAAAATCAAAAACAACAATAACTGGATTACACACTAGACTGTAAAGCAATTATAGGCGTCGGTAAACACCAATTTATCCATTAATTACCGATTTCATTGAAAATGCTGATAAGACTGATGCATTGATTGATTGGTGTAGGGGTATTGTACTTATATGCAAGCAATGCATTTCAACAGTATAGCAGCCACATATAGCAAAGAAACGCTTATGTGGTGATCATCAAGTACGGTCACGGGTGGCATGAGGTCACACCGCCAACGTTGACAATGTTATTATTTTAATTCGTTAATTGCTATTTAAAAAATCTGCTTTTTGTAGCATTTTGTCACAAATTTGAATTTTTTTTCCACGAATTAAAAATAGCTCCTTTTTATGTTTATTTTGATAAATCACGTACTTGAATTTAATAGAATAAATAAACTCTTTATTTATACACATGGAAGATGTGAGCTAAAAAGTCTTGAGACTAGCCTAGCCATCGACTGGACTTACAGTCTAGGAAGTAGATCGTTCGAAGAGAACCAGTTCAGTGATTTGAAAACTGGCCTGTTACATATTCCCAGTTGCCACAACCATCATGATATTTCCTCAATTCGGGCGGTTGTAGGGAGCCTCTTGTTGCCCCTGATGCTCTCGGATCTATAGGTCACACGAAGTCTATCTGTTTGTGGTATATTTGATTATTCTGTCTTGTCATTTCGTACTGCCAGTGACGTCGAGGTTGGATTTCGTCATTTCAATAGGATGTCACATTGTCATATAAGTGAAATAGCCTTAATTAAGTATGGCGTTGAGCTACAATCAAACAAATCTACAAATGACCCTTAGCGCAATGATAATAGACAGTAATTTTGACTCATCCAGTGGTATAGCTGTCTTCCAACAGGGATTTTAATGAATTCTTTTCAGAAAGAGAACTGATAGGACATGAAACTCCACTTAAACTCTTCCGTCGAGCCCATGGCGCTGATACAGCGTGTCTTGTAATAGAGGGAAGCACTTCGCTAAGCGTCTTTGTAAGTTTCCAGACGTTAGAGACGAACTGACGCGGAACCAATAAACGGTTGTATATATAACCGATTATAGCTCAAGTAGGTTGGTGCCGCAAACGACCGATATCACCTATTGATAGAGCATCACAGGCTGTAGAACCTTTGCATATATTAATCATCAACAATGCTTGTAAACGAGCAATTACGGTTGGTTTTATTAGAAGCTGCCCTCTTCTAAAAACATAAAAGACGCAGATAGGTGTCTAAAATATTAACTGAAAGCACCCTACACTCTAAGAAATAATGTTCTTAAGAAAAGATGATGGTTCTATATGTAACCATTGCGACAAAACGGTTCTTTGATATGAGTAGAAAAGGGAGAAATACGTGGAACAGTTGCTGTGAGGGTTCCATAGATAACAATAAATTGTTCCACCAGAGCCATAACTGAAGAACTTTAAATGATTCCATTAGAGCCATATTGTTCTAAGAGTGTATCTGATATCTGATTAATGGACAAATAGTGTTTGAATTGATCAATTATAAATGTTTTATTATACTGTTAGATCAAATTTAGATTTGACGGTAGGCAACATCATCAGTCATCAAACCTGTTCTTCATAGAGGTGACTGTAGATTTGTTGTCCAACGATCACAAAGACCACACAGCTAACCGATGTGCAGATATTTTATATTGTATGTGCTGTCGAACATTACACAATTTGAAAAATCGTTAATTCTTTCTAAGACCTCTATTTTCGTGGGATGACTGCATCCAATTCTGCATCGGCCTAATGCGATTTGATCTCTTGGATATATACCACGGGAATAAACATTGGGTCAAATCGCGGGGACTGATCGAGAAATGTTTACCCCACATCTAGTCATAGTTCAGCAACGTTCTGGTGTGACCATGCTTACAGCTGGTTTTTTTTTTTACATAATACATTCTTTTACTCAGAATTATATTATGCAATGCTCCAAAAAGTAAATACATTTGTCTGAAAAATCTAGACAAAGTGTTTAAAGGGCTTAATATATCAATAAATTAATCATTTGAGATCTAGCATTTTTACGCAAAGCGAAGCATTTTGAATATGTAAACTAGCAAGTTTCATAAACATAACATTCTATGATATACCCTGATCCATTCAAGGCATTGCGTCATCTTCGATGACAACATCGCCTGCCATGTTGTCAAATATATCACGTAAAGCAGTGACTGTTGTAGTCCTCTCTGACAATTCCACACTCCACAAAGCCAACCAATATGTGTTAAACGTCGTTATGCAGTGACGTATTTCACACTTTGTTCGATCTTTTAATACTGACCAAGTGACTTCGCGTTAAATTCACTTGATCTTTTCAAGACCATGTGAATGCAATTGCTAAAAGTTCGTATGTCCTGTAGTTTATTCCGAATTCCATTGACCAAAACACCCTGCCAAAGTTCTTATGTTTATTAGTTTTGGGTTTAAGATCTCTTTAATATATTTTAAACTTGCATATCGACGGCTTGTTAAGCTTCTCTGCGTATAAGTGTTTCTCACGGGACACCCAGATATCTGGGTATCCATTAAAACAGAATGTCTGTACCACGGGCTTCTATACCTTCATATAGTTTAAGAATCTACAGGACTCCTGGGGACTTGGTCTTAAAGTTACCGATGGACAAAATACACCAGCGAATTGGCTGTTTATAACGGATTGTTTAAGATGTTGCATGGGGATTAGAGCCAGGTCTGAAAAACTTTTGGCTTCATCTATGAAGATCCATTAACAACGATGTAGGGTTACCACAAGCTACAACCATACTGTTGCGGATGCCAGGCTTCCATCAATCGATGTATAAAGTGATGCGGCTGCTGCTACCATTCGTTTTATCGCCTAATCTTTATTAAAAATGCTGGATTCGGTGCAGACATATCGTGTCGTATCTATTATCCATACTTACGACAACAAAGTCGATTCACTCAATAGGCGACAAACTGTCGAATCGTTTATTTTTTCAGTCTTAAACCCATTCGGAAAGAATGTTCAGATCTTGAAGCTGCGTTTATGACTGCATACAATTTCTTTCGAAGTGTTACTTTTTTTTACTTTAGATACGACACCAGAAAAAGCAAACATATGTTCCAGACACTTTTTTAAGAACCTCTTGATCATCATCTGGGCTTTCAGGAGAGCGATAACATTTTCATTCATATAATTTATTCATATTTTCGTAACCGTCACTGGTTCGACCTTTAAATTTACTTACTTGGATCTTGTACAATATGTGCGGTGGAAACATTTCCGTTTGGTCATAGTTCAATGACGGGAACAAGTAAAATAGACAACTTGTCTGTCTGAAAGTGAGTGCGCCGTCTCCCGAGTCTTGTTGTTGGCTAATTGGGGTTACCGGTAATTGAGTGACGGGAAATGTCTGTACATGACAGGAGGTCGTACGTTGCATTCGTCGCTTGACACAACTCTTACCTCTTGTGAATTTCACACAAACTAGCCTATATACAGATATTCTATATCGTGCATGTATGTGCTGTCACACATTACACAATTCAGCGAATCTTAAATTCTGTCTGAAATCCGCCATTTTTGTGGGATGAATACATCAAACTTGACAAACTTCAAACAATTTTTTGTATACCTAATACATCTTTTTATTCAACATTATATACTACAATAACCACGGGTGTGTACGGAAGAGCATAGACAAAATATTTAAAGGCTTTAATATATCAATAAATTGAGCATTTGTGATCTACAATTAGTACACAAAGCGAAGTGTTTTCAATATGCTAATTATCATCTTTCATAGACTTAAAATTCCATGAGACACAATGATCCGTTCAAAAAATTTCGTCACATTCGATGATAACATCACAAGCCATGTTGTCGAAAATGTTACGCAGAGATGTGACTGTGTTATACTCCTCTCTAACAATGCCACACTCCACAAAGTAACCATTATGTGTTTCGCAACCATACCGTTGTATCTGTCACTCTTCTTCAGACTTCGATCCATTAGAGTAACTAAAAAAGTGGTCGCCGTCACCATCCGTTATCTCGCAAAATCGTTAATACTCGTGTGGTATCTATTGGTCGTAGCGTCGAAAATAAAGTATATTCAGCCGATGCGCAAACGATTGTTGCGTCGTAGCCCCATTCGAAAGAAAGACAGGTCATGAATCTGTGTTCACGGCTCCATACAGTTCTGCTGAAGTACTTTTGTTTATAAGTACGGGGTATAGATACGACTGCTACTGAAGGAACAAAAAGAAAGGGCATGTTACCGACACTTCTTCCAGCTTTTCCTTTGCATCATCTGGGATTCTAGAGAAGCAATTGCATTTCCATTCATAAAATATATTATTATTGTCGTAAACGTCACTCGTTCGACTACGTTACCAGTACCATATCTGCGATGGAAACATTTCCGTTTGGTCGTAGTTCAATGACAGGAACAAGACAAATAGACAACTTGTCTGTCTGAAAGTGAGTGCGCTGTCTCCTGAGACTTGTGAGTTGGCTAATTGGGGTTACCGGTAATTGAGTGACGTGAAATGTCTGTATGAAGTCTGACAGTCTGTATATGGCAGGGTGACATGGGTTACATTCGTCGCTTGACACCTCTTACCTGTGGTGGACTTTTTTTATTTCGGATGACAGAAACAGCCAGCCATTGATTCTCACAATCTCTGGCAAGTCGGTAATAGTAAAGGGTTATTGATTTTTTAACAGAACAAATCGTTCCAATAGGAATGGTTGTGTTAATGTGGCTATTTGGGTTTAGAGCAAGTCACTGTAATTCAAGTCTTATGTCCTTAATGATAGAAGGAATATAACAAGTGAGTGTCACAAACAAATTTAGATTCTGTGTTAGAAATTCATACAAGTGAAATTTGTTTAGTTGACACCTGAAAAAAATGCCGCATATTACAAAAGTTAGCTGTCATTCACATTCTCACCTCCTCGTAGAGGAGAGGTTTAGTCAGACTTGGATTTCTTTATGGCACTCACTTGTTATCGCTCCCCGTTCACCCTTTTAACATCCACCATAATTAGCTTATCGAAAAATCCTACACAACCCTACATTAGACTGAAACAACACAAATAATGGTGTCATGTTAGATTGATACAGTGTTAACCAAACTGCTAACTCAGAAAACGTGTCGATATCATCAGTATCTATACATGGATATGTATGTATAATAAAATATCAATGTAGTTTGTTTATTTATGGATTGTAAAATATTGTTCTGAGATTGTTTAATTATGTATTGTAATATATTGTATGTAGATTTTGTAAGTATGTGTTGTAAAGTATAGATGTAGATTGTTTATTTATTTTAAATATTGTACGAAGATTGTTTAATTATGTATTGTACATGTAGTATAATGTATGTAGATTGTGTAAGTATGTATTGTAAAATATTGATGTAGTTGATTTATGTATTTTAAAATATTGTATGGAGATTGTTTAAGTATGTATTGTTGTATATTGTTTGTAGTGTGTGTACGTATGTATTGTAATATAGTGTATGTAGTTCGTGCATGCGCATAGTGTCAAATATTCTACGTAGTTTGTGTATGTATGTTTGTAAATGTTATGTATAGCTAATGTAGTTTGCGTATGTGTGTGTGTGCTGTACACTAGTGCATGTATTTTTATTGCAGAGAAAGAGCATTTCACGTGTACGTAGTTTGTATATTTATGTATTATATAATAGTGTATTAAGTATGTGTATATATATTTTGACAAACATTGTATGTAGATTGTGTATGTATATATTGTAAAATATTGTATGTAGATTGTGTATGTATATATTTTTCTCTAAAACAAAAAATAAACATGTATTCCTGAATAGTTTATTTCATATTTGCAACATATCGTAATAATAACTTTAGAGAAAACAGAAAAACGAGACCCGTTTCGCATCAGTGATTATACATCACGAGAACCACATGGTCATTATAAACGAATTATTCCTACTGTTCCTGATGCCCTATGGTTTGTCTTACGAAGCCTGCGTTTCTTCCTTTCGACCTAATTACGATGGCATCTAGTACTGAAAGCATTGTGTCATAGTTGTTATTACGTTTTTACGTACAAGTGCTTCGTAAGACAGATCGCTGGTGCTCTCTGGTCTGACGGGACGATACAAAACCGACATATGTGTGATGTATTTGCATTGCGATTGTTTGGTTTTGTTGGTGCATGCAGCCTCCCAGGGCTATTTGCGGGATAGCTTTATGTTAATCGTAAGACCTTTATTGCTTCACGAATTTATCCTTGTTTTGGTCCGCAAAATACATTTTCCAATTGCAGCATAAATTTTGCTCATATTCTTATCTGGATTTAATAGTTTGCCCTGTGTGTGCATTGCGTCCTGGTCATCTGCCTTGTTACTGTATGTTGCCAGTGACGTCGGGAGCGGATTCCTTCACCCACAAGCAAACCCCCAATCCAACAAACAAACACCTATCTACATTAACGTTGGCACAATGATCACAAAACAGTTAAGACGGCTTTGCTTCCAGGTCGGATGTCATGGCGTTGTTTTATTTAGGTTTGGGCCCAATATGACCCATTTACGTTGAAAGGGCTGCTTAAATCTTGGTGTGAAAAGAGTCCGCTATTTATAGCCGATACGGCGTGTGTGTGGTTTACGCAACACATGTTTACAATCATCGTAAACTTACATGTGCTAATTATACTGAATTTATACTGAAAAGACCGAAACTGTATTTCTAGCGGTAAACTAGAAGTCCTGTCTTATAATACTACTACCAATAAAATAAATACTGATCAGTACAAGAACAACTGATTCAGCAACATACCTCTTGTAGGTGGGGACATCAGGGTATTGTTTCACAAAGCGAGCTTAGCCCAAGTTGATCTTAATTACCATGACGACACAATACCTTCAGTAATGGTCGCCATGAGAGTTAAGATGAACTTAGGCGAAGATCGCTTTGTGGAAGGCCCTAGGTGGAGATCTTCATAGGCCATGACAAACCTCTGCCCGAAATAACCAGAAGCATCAGTTAAGTTAGATATGATCTCCGAGCAATGAAGAGTCGGGACGACATCCAATAAACCTTAGTTTCCAGAGGCGATGTTTGTATTTTCTCCAGCTGTAGGTAGACTGGTGAGAAAAGCAATAACAAATAAAGGTACAGTATAACTGACAGATGTTAAAATCACCAAGAGAGTTTATCAATCTGTGAAAGAAGAAACAAAAACATCTTGGTTTCATTTGGGTTTGGCATAGGAAACACTTTCCAATTATATTGGCTGTTCTTTTGTAAACGTTACTTCGGGATTCGTCTGACCTAATTTAAATCTAGTATATTAAATTTTAAAAAATACTTAAACTGATTTTAATATGGAGAAAATCGGCCTTGACAATCTTTCGATAAATTCCATATTTATCAATTATACTCGTTGTCTTCTACCATCCTTTTATTTATCGTTTTTTTTTTAAATTGTTTTTATTTCCACATATAACAGTTTTTTTTACAATTCTCATTTTAAAATGTTATATAACACATATCGATATTAGCACATGCATATTACACAGCATTTTTCGCATGGTATTTAACAGTTTGA
>JAQQZZ010073348.1:0-21108 GCA_030265115.1 Mopalia vespertina
AAGTTTCCTTGCGTCACTCTCGGACGAGTCTACTTTCAAATTGAGGCGGTCACAACTGTCTGCTGTTTGGTAGATTTGACCACACTAGTGTGTATTTATCCCGATTTCTTGACAAAATTTGATCGGATTACCATAAAAAACGATGCAAACGAAAGCAGATACGCTATTGATTATTGTGGGGGTTGTATTTTGGAAATATATGTGATTTCAAGGACAACTGAGCTGCAAATAGACTCACGGGTAAGTTTTAAATGATAGAACCTTCATAACCGAGATTTGCCGTTGGGCTATATATGCATATGAATTCTCGGTTATATCATGACTACTCTACAACGTAACTTATATTGCATATTAATTAATAAACATTGACACGCCCATTAGCCTTAGCGGGAAGCCAGTCTCGCCCCTTGCGGACTGACACGCCCACCAGCACTAACTGATTCCACAGGATGTGTCTTGCCTTTTGCTTCCCATCTTCCTATTGCAAGGCTCAAAATGTGTAAGACGAGACTTCCACATTAGTACCCTGGCTGCAATTCGAGGCAAAAACGTGGCAAAACATTATTTGGACTATTCTAGAAACAAACAACCAATCCGAAAGTCGTTTACACATCAAAGTCGACCACAAACATGTGTGGCGCCACTGTCAATTAACCACGGGGGCTCGGTACCATAAGAGCCGTCTATGTAGACAGAGAAGATAGAAGGGTAGACACTCTTCGTCGACCCAGCTTGTACCGTGGTGAAATTCAAAATTTAAAGTGTTACCATTTACGTTCATGTTAAACCTTGGATTACAATATACAGCGATATGTAACAGCAAGCTTTAACCTTGAATTGCCGATCAAATCACGAACTCTCTCGCGGAGCGCGCGAACTGGCGAGATGCTATACCTGTTTACAAGCGAAGAAGACAATGTTCAAAGAGAATTACTTGGTTTCACACTTTAATATTTCCATTTTACAGCTGCTTTTAGAAATAAAAATACTTAAGTACAAATGAACAACTATCTTTAATTCCGTAGAAAGTATTATTATAACTCGGAGAAAGTGCATTTGGGACAAAGAACGACCTAGTGAAGAGAAGCCGATCGGGACTCTTTTGGTGTTTCAAACCGATAAGGCAGTTTTTCATTCACCCACCCAACCATGTAAATCCATCAAAGAGATGTTAATGCTTGTTTAGTTTCATTCAAAATTCCGCGAAAATTCTGCAAAAACTGCGAAAATCAAGCAAATAGTATATTTCAATATTTTTGGTTTATTTTTGACGAAGTCATTGGGGACGTGAATGGATTCAATTAAACTTGTTTTTCCGCCTAACTGCCAATGCACATCAATAGAGGAGAAGCTCATGCTCGTTCGTATATGTTCACATTCCGTATATGTCAAATATTTATATATTTGTGAGGACCTTTAAAACAACCAAAACAGTCGCAAAGGAGATAGACCCTCTTGAGCTATTTATCACCATAGTAATGGACATGCGCATTGACAACTGTCAAGCTCACCAGTTTCCCGGACTCTTCACGGAAACGGACGAATGAAAACAATACCGAGTATCTGATTTTATGTGGATTGGGCCTGGATAAGGTCGAGCTTCATATCCCTGTATATTGTAATCCCCAGTTAAACTGGCGCTTTTTGCTGTATTATTATATTTAAAAGAGCCACGTCCGGGAATACCTCTTGTCCTAATTGTCCCAGAGAACTCAAATTTTGCACGAAGACTCAGGTTTCAGTCCCACATAAGATTATGAAAACACTTCCGATGTTTCTGCGTTAATTCAATGTGTCACCATTTACGCCCACGTCAAACTGGAACTTTTTGCTGTATTATTTTATTTTAAAGATCCACGTCCGGTAATAACTCCGGCCCTAATTGTCCCAGAGAACTCATATTTTGCACGAAAACTCAGGTTTCAGTCCCGACAAGATTATGGGTAAATGGTAAGACTGTAAATGTTTTAAGAAACACTGGATGTTCCGGCGTTGTTGTCAACCATGGTTTTGTTAATGAGAGGCAGCTAACTGGGAAGTTACAAAATGTATGATGCTTGGTGAAACAGTAATTGAAGCTCCTGTAGCATGGATATAAACTAACTCCCGGTACTACACCGGCTCGGTGGAAGCACTCTGGTTGAAACAACCTCTGTATGATTTGAACATCGGAAACGGCCAAGGAGCACGGGAACCTGGTGACCCGGTTTTGTCATTGAAACCATTTGCTTATGACAACGGAGAGAGGTCTTGGGGGTGCTGTATATGGCAAGCCGTTTTATCACTTCTGCCTTTATTCTACATATGTTGAATTCTTTTCCACATCTGTGAGATTCTGTAGTGAGCATTACGCTGCATTACTACGTCTGATTCGTCGCGAAAATAAAATGATGTAGTCTCCAATAAAAATACTGAATAAGAATAAACCCATCGCCTGATATAATATTCACTCTTTATTTGTCACCGTAATTGGCACTTTTCGTAATAGAATGTATGGTTTTGTGTTTCAGCCGTTGTTGGCTGTAAATATATGCGAATGTTCCACTTTTATCAGTCTGCGCTCAATGACCTATATATAACATACTACGGTCATTGTCTGTGCTTTGTTTTGTTGTTGTTGTTATCTCGTTACAGACCAGCGCAGGGGGGACCAGGGCAACTTATTAGTGTGCCCTGCTGAGGCTTATATTGCACAGCATGTAGAATATATTCCTATCGTCTTTGCATTCTTTATGAAGGTCTACAAAAGACGATAGGAGCACAAACGAAGTTGGATAGCCTACGCCCCCTTGCATTGGGGAGAAATCATTGATCAGATTGTTGAAAAGTGGAACTCTTTTGCACATATCTAAAATAAAAGTTTATTTTACATAAGTGAAATTCTTTTTCACATATGTGAAAAAGTTAGATTTTGGTGTTTAATTTTACTTATGTAAAAAACAACTTCGCATATGTTGAACAGAATTCTACATATGTTGAAAAGAATTCTACATATGTAAAATACATTTTTATTTTACATATGTGAAATTCTTTTCAACATAAGGAATTTCACATATGTGGAAAAGAATTGTACATAAGTAAAATAAAAGCAAAGCTAATTTGACATATGTAGAATAAAGGTAGAAGTGATAAAACGGCTTGCCATAGAGGTGCAAACTAGAGCACATAAAATTAGAGATGGAGTTAGTTTACATACTCTACACGTGCCTGTGCAGGTTGACGGCATTTCAGCTGATGCAGTTTTGATAGCTCCACAAAATGTCTGTGGACTGGCGAAGATTCGACGACCCGCAAAAAGTGGAGAAATTATGTTATATAAGAAAAGAGATGAGTCACTTTTATCAAGAAATGGACTTCTCCACCGCATTTATCAGACGTCCGATGGTAAATGCTCGAAGCAGTTGATCGTTCCCTCGTGTTTTAAGGATAAATTACTGAAGATAGCCCATGAATCAGTAGTGGGAGGTCATCTTGGTATGAGCAAGAACTAAGATCTACTCTTGTTTCTTCTGGCCTGATATAAAGAATGACGTGAAAGACTTTTGTCAATCCTGTTCAGTGTGCCTAAATATATTTGCAATAGGTCTCGTGACAAAGGTGTCCTTACAAAACTTACCTTTGATCGATATGCCTTTCTAACGTGTTGTTGTAGATATAGTTGGCCCTCTTACAGATCGTGGAAACTGGTACAAATTGACGTACATGAACTATGCCACTCGTAATCCTGAAGCCAAGGCGTTGCCCAGTATCTAGACTGAAAGGGTCGCTGGGGCTCTAATGAAGTTTTACTCAAGGTTGGGAATTCCTGAACTAAAATTCTGTCTAAGAGTCCTGAAGGAAGTCAATCGGCTGTTGTCTATTTGGCAGATGGTTACAAATCCTTACCATACTTCTTGTAATGGTTTGATAGAACGATTCAATGGAACCCTGAAATCAATGCTGAAGAAGATGTGTGCTGAGAAGCCTAGAGACTGGGACAGGTAGATACATCCCCTCCTTTTCGCCCACCGAGAAACTTCCCAATCTAGCCTTGGGTTCTCGTCGTTTGAGCTTTTGTATGGCCGATCCGCTAGAGGTTCCATGCAGATTTTCAAGGCGTTTTGGACAGATAAAGTTCGAGATATTGACATCAAATCGACATATCAGTATGTCCTCGACTTGAAGATAGGTTGCAGACTACTTGTCAACTGGCTCAAGAGGAACGGAAAAAGAAGTCAACAAAAGCAAAAAAAGTACTATGATGCTTGATTTCAGACCTCGAAACCTTAAGTCTGGCGCCAAAGTGCTAGTTCTACTACCGACGGACTCTCATACACTCCTAAGGCAGTGGAAAGGACCGTATCCGGTTCTTGAACACGTACGTATGAATGACCACATGGTCCAGCTGGGTAAACGGATTTAAACACTTCGTATCAACCTTTTAAAAATAAATGTTGAGAGAAAAGGACACACTGAGATGACTGGATCGTTGTTTTGGCATGCTGCTGTTGCAGTTATCGAAGAAAGCGATTTTCATGAAGAAGGACTGGTATAGTTGCCCATTTTTCAAGCAAAGGATTCTTTTTGGGATGTGGTGATTGCTCCAAACTTGACCAGCCTTGAGCATCGTGAACTGAGTTACATTCTCGAGAGTTTCCAAGATGTGCTAACGATGTTCCAGGACGCACAACGATGGCAAACACAGAATAGAACTGGTAACAAATGTTCCAGTACGCCAGAAATCGCACCCCACACCATTTGCCTTGCAACATACCATAACAAAGGAAGTGGACGAGATGCTGAGGATGGGTGTGAGTGAACCTTCTATTTCGCCTTATAGCCCCCTAATCGTCTTAGTGAAAAAATCTAATGGAACCAACCGATTTTGTGTCGGCTTTAGGTTAAATCGGTTAACACTTTTCGACAGTGAACCAATGCAACAAGCTGAAGTGATCTTCAGTAAGTTGAGTGGAAAGAGGTATCTATCTTAAATTGATCTCACCAAAGGTTATTGACAATTAGTGATGGAGGATGAGTCCAAGAAAAACTGAGATTCATGCACCTGGCGGACTTTTTCTGTTTACTGTGATGCCGTTTCGTCTGGTTGACTTGGCGGCATCCTTAATCGAGCAATGAGAAAAATATTGAATGGAATCCCTGATTGTGATGCGTTTGTTGCGATATACTGATACACACCAAGACATAGGAACCGAGACATAGGAACAGCACTGCGTGATTATCCGATTTGTATTTGAACGATTGAGACCAGCAAACTTCAATGCTAAACCTACAAAATGTGTGTTAGGTTTCAGCTGTCTGGATTATCTGGGATTTCTAATATGAAATGATGAGATGAAGCCACAGCCAATTAAAGTACAGGTGATAACGGATGCTAAACAACCTTTCACTAAGAAGCAAGTCCTATCGTTTTTTTGGAAACTGTTAGCTACTATCGCCAATTTATACCACATTCTAGTGACATTGCTTTGCCTTTAACTGACTTGACAATAAAAAAGTGTGCCGAATAAAGTTATGAGGGGACCAGAACAAGATCATTCGTTTAAGACTTTAAAACAAATTCAAGTCAAGCGTCCCATTCTCCGAGCTCCTGACTTAGAGAAGTCATATATACTCCGCACTGATGCACCTGGAACTGGAATAGGAGCAATTCTCAGGAATGCGGGCACTTTTTGACATTTAATGGGGTAAAAAAGTGATATTGAAACGTGCTTATTAATTTTTGACTTGGTCTGATGAATATAATCTTATAATTAATTTTGAAATCAATCTGAACTTTTCTCGGAATTTATTACCAATACAGTGTAATAATTGCTAGATTAAGCAGACAGAATAATATAAAAAAAATCCCCGCTGCTTTTTCTTTTGATCATGCATTGTTAGCAACATTACAACTTATGAATTGTATACATGTTTGCTCAAAAATGCCAATCCATAACAGTGACGCACTGAATAAACGTAGAAAAGTGGAATTTTTTTCATAATCTTGTGTGGGACGGAAACCTAAGTCTTTGTGCAAAATTTCAATTCTCTGGGACAATTATGGCCGGAGTTATTCCCGGACGTGGGTCTTTTAAATAAAATAATATGGCAAAAAGAGCCAGTTTAACATGGGCGTAAAAGGTGACACATTGAAAATAAACACAGAAAGACCGGAATGTTTTTTCTTCATAATCTTGTGTGGGACTGAAACTGAGTCTTCGTGCAAAATTTGAGTTCTCTGGGACAATTATGGCCGGAGTTATTCCAAGACGTAGATCAGCTTTAAACTTTAACCCTATGATGCATGAGTGAATTGTACAATAGTGTTTAGCATTTTGTGCTAATTCTATTTCACGAATCGTGCATCTCCTTCTGGTGGTTTAACCTGTCTTAGTTTAATAGTTATTACATGTATACGAAACCAATGAGAAATCAACTCGGTCAATTGCAAATTTTTAATGATGCGTATTTTCAAACAAGATTTTATAATAGGGAGTAGTCTCTATCTTTTTCAAATCCTCATCAATCATTTTATAAAATGGTCTTTTAAAAAGCCAAATAACCCATGAAAATACACTCCAAATATTATATATTTTTAATATTAGAGCTATTCAGTCATTTTACATCCATTTATTATCAACTTGTATATTTTAAATGTAGAAAAAGAACATTTTGCCTGCCTCCACCGGGATATATAATCGGTTTTCAGATATAATATTTATGTATTTGTAGCTAGAGGGAGATAACTCTATAAATTGCACTCTGTTGACGCTGTATTTCAACATGGTTTATAATGTAACTTAAATATGTATTTAGTCCTTTTTTGTACCTGGTTGCGTTATTGCGATATCCTGTTAACGGCAATGTGTAACGAAAACACTCATTATTGGGCAACAACTCTTCTTATAATACCGTAAGTGAGTAAAATTTTAATAGGATTTACAATCTCATAACAATGAATCATTATTCCAAATTAGCGTTTTTTCGTTATCCAGCTACCTTTTTTAGTAATGATAAAAACGGACAGACAGACAAACGGACCGGCGGACGTGTTCCTTCATGAAGACAACAATACCCATGGTCAATTATTTGCCGCGAGGTAAAAAACAAAACAAAAGTGAAAGACTAACACAACTTCAAAATATTGTTTCCGAAATTTGTAGAAAATGATACCTTTATGTTATATTTAAATTATGGTGGATTTTTGTGCCACACGATCACCTTGATTCTACGGTAATAACAATCGTCCACGAAAAGTGTGTAATACAATAACTCTTAAATCGATCGCATATCTGAAACGTTTTCCAGCCAATTGTTTTCTCTGTTATAGTTTGGTGTTATAATAAACTCTAAACGGATATGGAGTTTTCGGCAGTCTTGCTTTACACAGAGTGCACCATTTCTAGGCTTCTGGCACAACTTCAAAATGTCACTGTTTCTCGCTCGAAGAAACTTTAATAAAACATCCCAATACACCTTGTAAACTTAAAACTCATCTCGCACCGTTTTCATCGATGCACGGGTGGGATTGTAAGGTTAAAACTCATCTCGCACTGTTTTTACCGATGCACGGGTGGTTTTACGTTTTCTTTCCTGTAGTCTCGCTTCTCGTTTTAAATTCATCTCACGTGCTGCTCTCTGGTCGTGCATCTCGTGCACTTTATGAACACGTTTTACTTTTTTGGGTGGCTGCGCTCCAGCAACAGGTACGTGCGGCGCAGTAACAGCACAACGGAAGCCTACATCGTGAACAGAGTAATCAGGCTCCAGACCTATCCTGAAAAACGAAAAATGAATAATATTAGATCTCACGGTACAGACAATCGTCCGTCCGTCTGTCTGTCTGTCTGCCTGCCTGCCTGCCTGCCTGCCTGCCTGATAGATACTAAATTCTACAAACTCTGAGTATAGCATCAATTGGGGCTTTAGATTTACATCTTACAACATGTATTTGATACAAGCTTCTCTTTCCATGTGTTTCATTTTCTACTTTTAAAAAAGTAGTACTCTTACCTTGTTGAAGATCTGACCACAAAACCCCCATCATCTCCTTCTCTTGTAGAAAGGTACGAGCCTCCCTTCATAACATATCGCTTATGTTGATCATGTCTATTTACACCTCGCTGATAATAGTCGGTAGTTGTCCATTCCCAAACATTTCCCATCACGTCAAACATACCTAAAATAATAACAGTTCTCAAATTTTAAAAAAAACGGAAGAAATTTTGTTTAACATTCAAGCTATCCCAAGGAACCCAGCTCTCTGCATGATCAGTTTTGAATTTCTTGGCGACGTTTCAGTAAAGTTTTATTTGGATTATACTGTGTATAACTTATACCAAACTGTATTATAAGAGATTGTGATATCAGGAGAGGAAACCTGTGTCGCAGCCTCATTCTAGATCGAGATAATTTCAAGAGGATCTGGATACAACAATTGCTTACACCGCATAACGATTTACCATAGCCGTTTCTTGCAATGGCACAATTTTTCATATTTAACGACATCAGTGCATTGAGAAACACTTTTCCCGGTGAAAACAGTTTCATTTACAGGGAAACCCTGTGACATACCCAACCAAATATCTGAATTGAGCTGGCATGAACTGAGTACATTTCGGTGGATTGTTTTTATAATCTCAATACGCCTGTGCTGAATAATAATATTTTTATAATCGTATAGTATTAGACGTAATTCCAATACGTCGATGCTACGATGAACCGATCACATCTCTGGAATTTTTCAATACGTCGGTTCTAGTAAGAATTGACCCCATTTCTGTGAAATGATTTCTCAATTTTAATGAAGTTCACCTTGATGATGAATCCTGTAACCTGGAGAGGAGGATCTATCCCTTGTCACTCAAATGATTATAACAATGAAGGCCATGCAGCTACAGTCCGAAACTGCATGAATTTTGTCAAGGTTCTACCATAAATATGAGGTACTCACCAAACTCATTCTGCGCAGGGAACGCATCTACGGGTGACAGAGATTCCCACTCATCCCATACTTTGTTATGGTCAGGAAATTTCCCCTGAAAATTCATACAAATGAATTCATACATTTCATACAAATTAAGGAAAGCTTTCTATGATAATAAACGTAACGAATGGAATGAGATCGCGATTGGTCCCTTCATTCCAAGTCACTGTGTTCTTGGATATCAAAATCAACAGAGGTTTTTCGCCGTTCTTAACAAAAGTACAGAATTATTGTTCGACTTATAGAGATGAAGTTTGTCACAGGAGAATTCAGATAGTTGTAAGTGTTCATCAAATCCTACTACACAGTCCAGGAATCAAGGTTTACATTGTTTAAGCTCCCAGGAGGACAGTTATAGCTTTAACTATTTTGTGACAAACGTACTAATGTTTGGTTACGGCATGAATAATTTATGTGTAGAGACGGTCTACGAACCTGCCAGTAATTCATCCTCCTTTTCTTAAATCTATCTCCCCATGGATAATTTTGTTCTGAAAACAAAAGATAAATAAAAAGGCTAATTTGCAGTTGCTCCAAACAAGAGGGACCACACAATCAAATAGGCATCGTTCGCAGTACAACAGTTTCCACATTCCGCCATTCAATACATTAATTTCCATTTTCATAACCTGATCCTAACTCTGGTTATCATCCATTAATGAGCAACACAAGCACCAGTTGAGTCGTCAAATCTTATGCTGCTAAGTTTTCCTGCACTCTGGTTGGTCAGCCAGTTTTTAACTATCCAATGATAGATCAGTGAAGTCTGCTGTACACAGGATTTGATGATTCATGTGGTTCCGGTGTTTCTCTTTAATAGATAATAACTAGAGTTATGATCGGGTTAGGAACATCACAATTTTGTATTGCATTTGACAGAAAAATGTTTACTTGTGTAGAAAACACGGTTTTTTTGGTGGTCTTGTCCTTTAAAGACAGATTGCGAAAACCTATTAATATATATATTTGTTGTTTTTTTCTGGTCAATTTTGTTAAATTAAAACCAAATATGGAATAGAAATGCGTCCATGTTTATCCTTTCTTCGATACTTTACACGGGAAAAGGCTGATTCGCGGAATCGAATAAACAAAAGATGTTCTGACTTTAGTGCTGAAGACTAAATGATGTATACCTGGACGACAATAACAGATAAATCTGGACTGGTGTGAACGTTATATTGCTGTATAGTCTATAAGATACGTATTCGCATCTAGTGTTAACGTAATGTACAGTGTCATAGCGTAATACCCTCAGTCTGAACAGATAGACTAGTGTTTCTGTAAGTTCCTCACCTTTTAGTCCACCTCTTGCAGCGTATTCCCATTCATTCTCAGTTGGTAATCTCTTTCCTGCCCACAAACAATAGATGTGGGCATCATTAAATGTTAAATGAACCAGCGGGTAGTTCATTCGGCCCACAGTAGTCGACCCAGGACCCTCCGGCTAGTATCAGAACAAACAAGGAAAATATAACAATTTATTAAATGCATGATATATTCCTTGGTGCGTCAAAGGTCATGTGAAATCGTGAATCTGGAGCAATGGTTTGTCAACCTCGAGTATAGAAAGTTACCAGCCAGAAAAGAATCATCGGGATTGATTGATTGATTTATTGATTGATTGATTGGTTGATTGATTGATTGATTGATTGGTTGATTGATTGATTGATTGATTGATTGATTGGTTAATTTATTGATCGATCGGTCAGTCGGTAGGTTGGTTAAATGATTGGTCGACCGATTGATTGGTTGGTTGATTGGTCGAGTTCGGGTTCTACTGACCTTAACCAGAGGACACGGGTTCCAAGACACTAGCTTACACTTTAAATTTGCTCACCCTATTCCACGTGGCATTTATCACCTTGAGCATGTACGGCTGTTCGGGAAGTGGGCGTGTACTTGATTCTCTGATTTGTGGACTGACAACATCTTGGAACACGTAACTCCACCCCTTTCGCTCCGCATCCGTTCTATAGGCAGTTTTGTTCTGCTTAAATTTCCTGGTTAAAATAAATAGACCACAACAACTTATAGGTTGATCCCATGATTTTAGAAAGACACATTTCATTTACTCTTACTGATTATTTATTAAATGTGTTAACTAATTTGCTACTCTTTTCCATTCAAACGAGTTGTGCACAGACAAATGAAAGATATATGGTAACTATCTAATTAATTTGCTTTAACAATTGTTTACAGTTATAGAAGAGTAATACATGAAGTCCTTTTGATGGCCTACATGCTATTATCTATAGTGTAAGTATAATAGTATTACAGAATGACGGCCAAAAGGAATCTGCTACATTTACACATTTGATAAAATTACATTTGCTAATAGTCAGTATTGGAAAAAAATGCATTTCATCTAGAAAACAGATTTAGTAAGTGAGCCTAACAATGTTGAATACAATACGAGTTGTTCATATGAACTAGATACTTAGTCAATTTTGATAGCTATAAATACCGGTACGAGATCAGCGAATTTTTCTCATTCGGCAAGGGGGCTAACTCTGTTGATCTTGTTACCTGTATTGTGACACTGTGACCGGATAGAGATCAATATAAAAATCTCGCACTTTCCTTTCTCTTGGAGGGTATTCACCGGTACGGGAACGCGGATCGTTAACACCCTGTTTGAATTTCCCTCCCTTTACTTCTATCATTGAGGCATACGGGTCATTTAACTGTCGGACTGAAAGATGAACAAATTAGTCACAATATTAATACATTCCATTTCCGGCTGAAAACAAATCAAGATGAGTCTATATCAATGTTTTCACCTTAGTGAAACAAAAATTGCCAATAAAGTGAGACAAAAATGCGATTTTTTAAACATATGTTTTATATCTGCTGTGGGCTTAACGCCGTAGTTTAGGTAATTCTACTCTTATAACGTGAGTCAGCGCCCCCTGTGACTAACATGGCGTACGTCTCAATAATTAAGGTCGACCTACCAAACATCAATCTCTATCCAGATCGTTCACTTCTTTCAATCACTCTACAAAATAGTCCCGAACACACAATCACGTGACCATACAGTCAGCGTTTCGACCAATGGTGTTGTTTCGAATCATCTTTTGGTGAAACAATATCTAAACCTAATTACACATTCCATCAATGTCATACCATAAAGAATGACATACCAGGTGTCAATTAGTTTAGTTTATATCATGGTAACGTGCATTACGTGACGTGCATTACATAATGTTTGTTGAGACTTTGAGAGAGGCGAGTGAAAGGAACGGACGTTCCGGTAGGGATTGACAAATCACACAGTCATGTGGAACATACTTGGGCCGCTTCTAAAAAAATGTTAGTTCTGCATGACTGTTATCATACCTTAAAACGCCCTTTAATTTCTAATTCATGTTGTGAGAATTAAAATTGGAACAGTTGGTGATTATTTTTTTCGCCTAACCACTGAACATGACCCAAAGACAAAAACTTTGGGTTAGAGAGTGGGATTAAATAGTCAAATCATTTTCTCGAATTTGAAATCGCAAGAATCGGTCCAGTTCCCTGACAAAGTCCATATATTAACAGTACATTTCGCTACGTGCCTATATGCTTATATTTACATTACTGAATAATCTTTCACATAATTATAAAAAAAACGCCCAACATGAAATAAGTCTGGAGTCAATACTGGCCGGTTAAAGTGCATCGAACACTGTTGAGATGAAACGTGAAATATACAATTTAGTGACTGAATTATTAACAAAATGTAACACTTTCAAATCAAGGAAAAACAGATGATAAATCTGAAAACGTTTTAATATTTTCACTTAAGCTAAGGATTGCTCCTTTTCATGTTTTCACTTAGTTAGGGATTATTCGTTCAAATGTTTTCACTTAGTCAGGGATTATTCGTTCAAATGTTTTCACTTAAATCAGTGTTTGTTCAATTACATGTTTTCACTGAAGTCAGAGATTGTTCGTTTAATTGGACCCTGCTAGCTCGACATCGGACTGATAAGTTATAAATAAGGGTCGTTTTCAGTGTTTTATATTAATACATGCAACTAGCCAGAGACTAGCTACTGAGTTTGAAGGCTTCTAATCTTGTAATTGCCTTACAGCGGCATCTCATGTAGCAGGTTGCATTGTGGGAGACGGGGCCAGTCTAGGAATATGGCGGCTTGACAACAAAAAGTTGGACTGTGATGTTCCATTTTTTTAAACGCGGATTCTGGACGACTTAAGGACGCAATTGTAATAAAAAATGTATCACAGCGTTCAGAATAGAAAATGTAACTGGACAGTAGTTAATGGAACACATAAAAGTCGGTAAGTGTAAAACTTTAAAATTACACAATTAGGAGTGTTTAAACTCTGTATCTCTACGGCTACTTGATATGATAGACGATCAGAGATACAGAACTCTGCATCTAGGCTTTGGTAATGAATTTGCTTCAGAGAGTTTAATACTTCTTCTGTTCATTAGTTTGAATTGATTCACGGATTCTTTCAGGTCTGTTTTGTTTGATATGTAAGTTTTAAATATACATTTACACTGCATATAAACATTTTATGGGCTTGTTCAACATATATTGTAGAAGGTGTTCCGAAATTTCGTGTCAAGTAATTGAGTGATGTAAAAGCTTTTTGCACTCTGAGTATGCTGGGCGGGTCGAAGAGTGCCACGGTGTCTGAATTTAGGAAACCTCTTCTTCGTCCAACACATTCCAACATGGAAAACATCTTACATAAATCGCCTTTATTGATCAGCCAAAGTTTGTCTCGCCTGCCTGGCATACTCAACGTGGAACCGTTTCTCAGAGCATTAGCCAAATCCGTCATGCAAATTTGAGGTTAAGTTCCTCCAGTAGCCAAGGTTACCAATAAAAAATCTAGTTTGTGTGCCAGGTATAGAGTTCAGTGATTTGATAGGTATCAACTACAGCCAAGGCTTTTACCTCCTATCTTATATTGACTTTCTGTTTCATTAAACACATTACAAAGATTGATGGCACATTGTGTAGTTGACCAGTCTACTTTGATCTATGCGATGAGACGTGGCTGGTACATGTAACAAGGATTCAGTCACCTTTTAGCTACACTTAGAATTCTAATGTTGGATCTCATGAAATAGCGCTAGACTCGAAGTCAGTCTAGTGCAAAACTCAAGAGATGTCCACTGTTTGCGAGTCCATTGAGCAAGGTGTGAGACACCAATCAAATCCAAGAACAATGACATCCATTAATTTTAATTTGTTAATATCCATGTGCCAGTGAGATTAATTGTTGGAAAAAATATATTAAAATATTAGATGCACATCAGACTATTATTGTAAATATGTAATATAGTTCGTTTATTATTACTGACTAACAGTGGTTAAAATGAAAAAAATGAATGTTCATTTATAATAGATCTATTCTGCTATATAAAATACCAATATATAGTGTATCGTAAATGTAAACCGGTTGTCCTTCATTGGCTAAGGGCAGTTTGTTTTGAGTGTAGCAATGCTGTCTTTACTTAGCACTGGAGGAAGATGAACTTTCCAACAGTATCAAAACACTACAAATTTTATGGTTGTGTTGGTGTCAATTATTGTTGGAATACACCGCCGTTATATAAGTGAAATACCGTTGAGCACGGCATTAAACACCTATCAATCAATCTTGATTTGCCTTTATAATTGGCAGTACGACCTTTGTCCAGAGTGCAAAGTTTTAAACAAGGTTTTCCTCTGGTTTTCCATCATATTTAGGAAAGGTAAATAAGGAAAAAGTGGACATGTTGTCATGATAATTAATCAGTCTTAATATGCCTGATGCAAATAGGTTGTAATATATATGGCCAGGGTCCATTCTTCCGACAGTCTGGTGTCTGACTGGATGGCTCAAATTTCTTTCCAGACCAATCTTTTTGAAACTTGGTAGACACATTCATTATCAGTTGAAGTTGTGCTTTTTGCTATTATGGGTTTACATTTTTATTATTTCCATGGATTCAAAGTTGTACTTAGTCATAAATAGAAGCAAATTTTGTTTCCGGTGCAGAGCTCTTAGACTTTAAGGCCTATCTTAATGAAACTTGGTAGACACATTCATCATCTGTTGTGCATATAGTTTTGCCTTTTGGTGTGATGGATTAACAATTTTTTCAAATTTAATGACGGATGAAAATGGGTCATGTTATGGTATGGCCAGTATCCAGCCAGCATCCATCAGGATAGCCCTAATCTGTTTCTGGAGCAAAACTTCAAAATTATAAGGTCTTTCTTTATGCTTTTACCCATTTTATTTTTATTTTCATGGATACAAAGTTTGCCATGTCTGTGGTTACCATGGTTATCATGTTCATTAAAGGTCTATATTGCACCCCATGAGGATGTATGGGGAGTTTACTAAAACTCTTGTTGCATCTTGTGATTGTCTGGTCTTGTTATTTTGTTTGTTGCCAATGACTTTGAGGTTGAATTCCTTCACCCATAGGGCTTACACATCATCATATAGGTGAAGTGACCTAATTAAATTAGGTGTGAAACCCCATTTAAACAAACCCAGGAAGAAACAGTTGAACTTCACATGGTATTGACCAAATGTTTCCATGGAAAAACAGTTGAACTGAAACATCTTGAAATGGTATTCACCAAATGTTTCCAGGAAGAAACAGTTAAACTGAAACATCTTCACATGGTATTCACCAAATGTGTCCACGGAGAAACAATTGAACTGAAACATCTTGAAATGGTATTCACCTAATGTTTCCAGGAAGAAACAGTTAAACTGAAACATCTTAAAATGGTATTCACTAAATGTTTCCATTGAAAAACAATTGAACTGAAATATCTTCACATGCTATTCATCAAATGTGTCCATGGGGTAATAGATGAACTGAAACATCTTAAAATGGTATTTACCAAATGTGTCCAGGAAGAAAGAGTTAAACTGAAACATCATCTTAAAATGGTGTTCACCAAATGTTTCCATGGAAAAACAATTGAACTGAAACATCTTCACATGCTATTCATCAAATGTGTCCATGGAGAAACAGTTGAACTGAAACATCTTAAAATGGTATTCATCAAATGTTTCCATGGAAAAACAATTGAACTGAAACATCTTCACATGCTATTCATCAAATGTTTCCATGAAGAAACAGTTAAACTGAAACATCTTAAAATGGTATTCATCAAATGTTTCCATGAAGAAACAGTTAAACTGAAACATCTTAAAATGGTATTCACCAAATGTGTCCATGGATAAACAATTGAACTGAAACATATTAAAATGGTATTCATCAAATGTTTCAAGGAAGAAACAATTGAACTGAAACATCTTAAAATGGTATTCATCAAAAGTTTCCTCCAGGAAATAGATGAACTGAACCACCATAACAAAGTATGAACCAACAGTTTCCTTGGAGAAATAGTTGAACTTATAAGTAATAATAGCATTGTATCAATTAAATGTATCTATGTAGAATTGCTGGACCCAACACTTTTGAAGCACTTCTTGAGTCATTTCTGGAGAATTCCTTTTCCTAATTTGACATATATTCCTGCCTATCTCAGGGCAAACTAGTAAACTCCAATTATCAGAAATCTGGGATTTATTGCTTGTCCGGTACCTGGTTGACGTGGGGAACTGCATGATGATGTTTTGAAGCCTGGCACCTGGTTGCCGTGGGGAACTGCATGATGAGATTTTGTAGCCAGGTACCATTTCACCATGCTCGAGTGTACAAGAAAAAGTACAGATCTTTCTTTCTCTACATACTTAAATCATGTATTATATCAGTTTATTTAGTGTATTTAGGCCAGTGAGATCAATGTGTTAGCCCATAAGTAAAACTCTTTGTTTGATCCTGTGAGGAAGATAAACTATACATTTTGTTGTTGCTCTCAGGGCAGTACATTAGCAATAGAAGAACAGTAATTTTACAATAGAGAAAATCACTTCTCATTCTATGTCTGGGTTAGTGTACATAACAGTCATTAAGGTGAAATACCTGTGAGCTTGATTTGAAACATCAATGAATCAATCAGACATTCATTTTTTTTGTTTCATGCGTTGGATTTAGTGGCTTTTCCTGTTGGCGGTGGTTTTTATGAGGTATCCCACAATATTTAAGCAAAGAACAGTGTGCAATGGACAGTCCGTTGTCATATTAGTAATGTTAAACACCAGTCAAACAAACAAACAAATCCTGGCTTGTTGATGTATAGGATTTGTTTCTTTCATGTGTTGAGCTTACACACTGTCATATGGGTGAAATAGACAAAAGTATGATGTAAAACCCAAATGAAACAAACAACAAACACTCCAATTCGTTTGTATTCCGTGTTGGGTATCAGAGTGTTTTCTTTGTTACAGGTAACGATTCATGGATGAAGATCGCAATGAACAAGAGCAGCCGTCAAGCTCAGGCTCGCAGCAAGAGTATAGACCATCAAATAGAGGAGGAAAGAGAGAGGAGAGAGAAGGAGGTACAGCTACTTATATTAGGTAAGTATTATTTATATTCAGTCTAAATGAAGTAATTAGCTTTGTGGCCAGAACACTTGGTCTGGTCCACCATAGACTTGTTTGATGATGCACTCAATGATAATAGGGAGTGGTGTACGTAGCAGGGTCTGGGAGAATCATTTCATACTGTCCCACAATAGCAATTGAGGTTCTCTTCAAATTCTTTTTATTCTGTGCTTTTTAAAATCACAAAAATACAGCCTTTTATAATTCACCATTATCTAGTGTACAGTATAAACCAACAGAGTGTAGACTTTGAATTTACATACATGTTCTGTTATAAAAACTGTATGTGCTTAAAGATGGGTTAAAAAATGATACATATAGTCTATATGAATTATTTATCATTCTATGGAGTTGTCATCTTACTCTACAATTTTGTTTATGTATTTGAAAAAAACTATCTTGACCACCTACACTTTCCTTGGCTTGGACCAGACATATACAGGCATAGATTGAAGTACAATCTTTCCTGGCCAGGTGTAGTTTTAAGATGATGGTTGTTGTTTAGAAAACACGAGTCAGAACAAAGTCACACCTCCAAGAAAATAAGATATGCCTGATGGTTTAACGGTTAAATAAACTGAAATATAGAAACTAAACATGCATATATTATCTATAATCAAGTTGTGACAGTGGTCTAGTATTTGGATGCCAGCCAGGTTCTGCAATTTAGAATCATGTTACCATTATGATATGCTAGGTTATGTGACTAACTTCATTATGTTTTTGACATTGTTATAATAATCAAAATACAGTTATTACTGTTTTTGATATGTTTGGTTTGACCAGCACATCATAGAACTGATATTGTAATCCACTGTTGATGGTGGCCTGTTTTTGTCATCATGATTGGTTTACACAACACAGACATGCCCTTCATAGAAATAATGTTTTAATCCTCTTTAAATGGTGGCCTGTTTTTTGTCATCATGATTGATTTGCACAACACAGACACACCCATCATAGAAATGATGTTATACTTTTAAAATGATGGCCTGTTGTTGTCATCATGATTGGTTTGCACACCACAGACATGCCCATCATAGAAATAATGTTGTAAGTTTCTGTTGATCATGACCTGTTTTTCACATCAGGATTAGTTGGCACAGAACAGACACACCCATCATAGAAATGATGTACTTTTTAAATGGTGGCCTGTTTTTGTCATCATGTTTGGTTTGCACAACACAGACACGCCGATCATAGAAACAATGTTGTAAACTTCTGTTGATGGTGACCAGTTTTTCACATCAGGATTAGTTGGAACAGAACAGACACACACATCATAGAAATAATGTTGTAAGCTTTTGTTGATGGTTGCCTTTTTTTTGACATCAGGATTAGTTGGCACAGAATAGACACGCCCATCATAGAAATAATGTTGTAAGCTTCTGTTGATGGTTGCCTTTTTTTCTTACATCAGGATTAGTTGGCACAGAACAGACACGCCCATCATAGAAATAATGTTAAGTTTCTGTTGATGGTGACCTGTTTTTGACATCAGGATTAGTTGGCACAGAACAGACACGCCCATCATAGAAATTGCCTTCACTTTATGTTTGGTGTCTTTAATCTAATTTTATTGTAATGTCAGTGTGATCTTTACTGTTGGAGTACACCATTGTCATATAAGTGAAATGCCTTGAAGTATAACACCAATGAACCAACCTATAATATTGTTTATTTTGTATTGGCTGCATTAATATTGTTAAATGGAAAATTTAGTTAGAAGATATAAATGTCTAGGTCGCTCGAGAAATTCTAACTTTTATATCCTGATCTGAATGACTTATTCTCTATTTATTTCTCACCTTATTGTATTTAATGTTGTCAATATCTTCTGCCCAGATACATGTAGTTGTAGGACAAAGCACTCTGGTTATGTTTGAGTATTGAGACACATTATATTTGCCTGCAGGTGGAGCCAGTTCAGGGAAGAGTACCTTTATCAAACAGTTAAGGTTGCATTATGGCGATGGCTTTCCCTCTCAGGCCAGACAAGCTTTTATCCCATATATAGTTGACAATGTCACAGATGCACTTAACATTCTATTGGAAGAGATGAATAAATTAGGAATAACATTCACAGATTCAGAATCTCAGGTAAACCAACATTTGTATTCTTTGTCAGTTTAAATTTTTACTCCAGATCAAATGCTCAAACTCATTTCCATTCAAGACAAGTTCAATTTGTATTAAAGTGCAATTTAAAAAAAATGGTTATATAACTAACATGCTTCTTAAACAGCGCTTTTGTAAGGACCTTCATGAAGTTTTTATTGAAACCTTTTGGTAATCAAATTTGAATATGTTGGTATCCAAGGCAACTGGGAAGTACATACATGTATATGCATGTACTTTTAGCTTTTTCCTCTTAATTGATAGCAGATAGACTTCCAGTATTATTTTTCAGGAAATTATACAATTGTGTTGATCATAAATAATTGAATACAAGCTAGCTAGTCTATTAGATTAAACATACTATATTTAAGTATAAAGATATATGATTATCTGTAAAGCTGGCCTTCTGGCAAAGGGTTAGTTTGTCCTCTTTCCTTAGCACTGGAGGAAGATTAACTTTCCCACATATCCAAACACCAATCTAATTAAAATCATATCTCAAAAATGCTACCCGTGTTTTGTTTGTCGCTATATTGAGATGCAACGCAATCAGCCCACCTACATACAATGTTGATTGGTTTCTTAAATTGACCAATCACAGGATTAAATTTAATAGCACTTGGAGCAACCGACCCCTTAATCTTAAACTTGCATCATCAAAATATTCTGTAAGAATATAATCAAAATATTTTCTTATTCTAACAGAAAAAAGCTGAAGAGTTCACCCAGATGCACCCTCGACTCATTGTCCACACTCTACTCCAGGCTCTCTCACCAGATGGCAGCCCCACAGATGATCCTTATAAAGGGGCGTCATGTGCCCCACTCTTCCTCAACACAAGCAAACCTAAACTCTCACCCAGTATGGAAATTATCAGAAATCGCCCCACCATCAAGGAGCTACAGCAGCTATGGGCAGACCCACGAGTAAAGATATGCTATGCAAGAAGGAATGAATTTTCTCCTGATCTCTCATTATCTCAAGCAGGATCTTAGTGAGTTAACCGAGGGTCCCTGTATAATGTTTATTGTGTATAAATTACATAACACCCTAAAGGTATTTTGTATTACAGGGTTTATCTTGTTTCTAAATCAACATTATCTCAAGAAGGATCTTAGTGAGTTAACCGAGGGTCCCTGTATAATGTTTACTGTCTATAAATTACATTACCACCTGGTATGTAAGTTATTCTGTATTACGGAGATTATCTTGCTCCTAACTCAACAGCCCTCTGGCTACGGTCAGTTTGTTTGAAGAGTAGCAATGCTGTATTTACGTAGCACTGCAGGAAAATTAACTTTCCTACATTATGGAAAGGCTTCACATCTTGGTTGGCCCGCTGCCCTGGATTAATGTTAGTGTGTGCGCTTCCTAACCCTACTCCAATTTACTGTTCACGGGATTGAGTCCGTCTGTCGACCATCAGGTATATGAGTGAGTCACTCGATGTGGCTCCGGCAATCGCGGGGGTGGTTTTTATGAGGTTTCCTCTCGGTTTCAACCGTATTAAGGCAAGAAACAGTGTGTAGTGGACAATCTG
>JAQQZZ010073358.1:0-21106 GCA_030265115.1 Mopalia vespertina
GGTTACATTATGAACATGATTTTTATGGTACACCGTCCTTAATGGGTACAAAATGGAATTTAATCATTATTTAAAACAACTTTTCTTGTATGTTCAACTTATCGACATCCAAACGAGTGTGAAGTTTCTTTTTTGACTGAGTTTATTTCACTATAAAGCGTCTGCCTGTTCCTCTTGACGAATTTAGTAAAATTCTACCTTTTTAAATTAAGGGACTTGGCATCTCCTTTCGCTCACACCATTCTGGCGATCGTTGTTCTTAGTTTCGTTTGTCTGTTTTCTGCATCTACTGCAAGAAAGGGGTTTTCTTGTCACGAATAACTCATGACGACAGTGAAAAGCTATCTATTGTGACGTTCATGTCGCTGAATATAACGAGGCTATTGTGTCTTTATGACACTGCCTCGTTTGATGTTGTAACGTAGCGTTTATTTTTATTCATATGGTGTTCTTATAGCTATTTGAGTCCCGTCATTGCAGCGAATTACATTGGGAATGTTCGCCATCACTTGGAATGGCTATTTCGTCTGCCGTCTCAGGCTAATTTGAGAATCGTTAAAAGTGAAAGCTTTTTCTTTTCTTTTTAAAGCTTGTAAGAATTTTGCACGGAATTATAGATGATAACCTTTTTAAGTATGACCATAAACCAGCCATTACCCCGTGTCAACGGCATTGTGACGAGACCAGCGCTGATTGACGAAAAAACGCCCCCTAGCGAGACATCGAGACACCTCGATGGACATGAATTGGATGTGGAATCACGCAACGCTGTTTTTAACCGTTTTTTAAACGTTATATTTTACCCATAAGGCGTCAGTGGATTCTGAAATTCAAACTGTCATGAAAGTTCACTGAAAGTCAAAATGCCGTTGAGACTGGGTAATGGCGAATTTAACGAACTCCGGTTCCATCTTTGTCAATGTAGGGATCTGACGTTTCCTATGTCGAATTGTTCAACCGAAACCGTTCTGATGATCACTGTTCGCAGTTTCGAAAAGTTTCTGTTGTCGAAAGTGACCAGATTCGACCAAATTATTCTAACACTGTATAGCCCCTACCCATTGGCTTGTTCTTGATCTTCTTTTAAATTTTCTGATTTCGTCACTTCCTGTTTAAAAAACAGCAATGAAAATAATTACCATTTTAGCAGTCATACAGGACTAAGTAAGAAGAAATGCGTCTTAAGCAAACAAGCTTCGGAAACGAGCAGAAGAACTAAAAACTTTTAAAACATTATCTTTGCCTTACCAAAGAAACACATCATAGAGCTTTTCGGAGTCTCTACAAAAGCCCGACTCCTTCTTTATCCTGCCCTATCTTTGTCAATGTAGGGATCTGACGTCTCCTATTTCGAATTATCCCACCGACACCGTTCTGGTGATTGTTGTTCGCAGTTTCGGTTGTCTGTTTTGTGTCTTTACAGCAAGAAAACGTTTCTCGTTTGTCACTGCCTCCACTTTCTTCCCATTTTCGTCTGAATATTAAACTTGCCCGGTTAAATTTTCTTACCGTTTTCTTTTAAATTTAAAAAGCGTAGCCAGACCCATCACCGCTCTCATTGATAGTCATCGATGAAGCAATGAAGTAATATCTTTTACTATAACCGTCTGCATATCCTCGTCGAGGAATACATATGTACATTCACATCATTACACAGCCGCGAAGGTATGAATACCCCATGTGAAACGATAGTGACGTAGCCTCTATTGTGACATTCGCGTCACTGAATATTGTGAGGGATTGTGTTTTATGACACTGTCTTTTTCCGTTGTAGCGTCACTATTTTTCGTTATTAAAGTATAGTGATGCTTTCTGTCTAATCTAGCGTTTTATAATATTGTTATCAATATCTATCGTTGTCGTCGCTTTTCAATCCGCATACACAGCAGTTACACGGAACCGTTTTCGTTTTGCACCTACTTCTCTTAAATGACATCTAAAAAATGCAACAATCGAGCGGTCGTTTTCTGCTTTCATGTGACTGAAAACCTACATCAGATCCACATTACTCATAGTTTTAATAATATTTTATATCAGTCTGAAAGCTGTGGAACTTTACAATACTAATCTCTTTAACAAATATCTTGCAACCGAGAAAAACGCAGGGTTTCTGATGAAATATTCTGTGAATCCCTTTTTCTTTGTGTTTTTTTTTTTTGCGTTTTACTTGGGACTATTTCACTAATAGAATATAGGTATAAAAAGAAGGAGAAACAAGTGTGCTGCATCAAAGCATTCTAAACTAGAATCGATTCTACTTCCTTCGTCGAGACATTGACTATTAAGATACACCCTGGCCATGTTATTTTGAATTCTTGTATATGCTGATCTGTGGCTAACGACGCGCCAAATATTGGAGGAAATTAATGTGCGATGGCCTGGCATGGCGTACGAGAGTTGTCTTAGTCTCGTCCACTATAACAAGTCTCGCGAGAATACGATTGACATGAAAGAGGACACGTATGAATCAGACAAAACCAAGGTGTTAAGGATTAATTGATGTGATTTCAAGGTCTCATAGCCACTTTCTTTAATTCCGCCAGAAGCCGAAGGTCTCAAGGTGACCAGTTGTTGATGACACGAAGCGATACTAATTATCAGTGGGAAGTCCATCTAACAATTTCATAAAGGTCACAAGCGATTAACAGTCACTCACCCAGCTGGAAAAGTTACGCATTTATGAAGGTCTGAATGCATACGTGATAGCATGTTGTATACAATTATCGATGCCATACAAACAATGTCAATAATTTACGGATACCGGGAATATTCACTTGTATATCTTATAAAATGAATATTTGTCTATTTCGGCTCTTTTAAGGTTATTTCAACCGCATGACCCCGTGATGATTATTGGCTATTGTAAGATTCATATTCCTTATACAACAACATCGTTTGTGGTTATTCGCTGAAAAATAAAAGCAATCAGCCTGGTTGGATTGCCTTTGAATAACCTTATCTTGATGTCACTGAAGGTTTTCGCTAATGGTTTAAGTGTAAAAAGCTGATTAAAACCGTATTCCAATCAAGATGCCAACACTTCAAAAGCATTTGGATATTTGGCTACAATAGAGTGTTATATCCTTTTGATAGCGATTGCCGGTGTATTTCTAATCAAATATACTCTTTCACAAGGTCACCAAACCTTCAAGGCTGCTCAAACGAAATCACACTTTGGCAAGGGGACGACATAATTTGCAAGGAAGCTCCAATGCACACAGGCTTGATATTATGCTGACATGGAACCAATGGTTGAACAAGTCTCTTTCGTCGAACTTCAATTAAATGTATGCACTCTTAATAATGTTAATTTTAGTTTCGCAATGTTGGGTAATTTACCAAAATGAAAGTCCCCGGTTTTTCTTTTTCAAACCTTCAAAGACCTATGGATCAGAAAGTAGCTTGTTTGGATCACAGCAATGTTGTCTTCGCTAAGAACTGGAGGAAGATTGTATTGTCAACAAAGCAAAATAATTCCCATCAGTGGTGTTACTTACTGGTGAAATACACCAACGTCATATAATACCCTTAAACACAGAGTCAAATACCGGTCAGCCAATCAATCGAGGGACGAATGAATTAATAGATAAATAGATAGATAACCAATCAATTGTACTCCGACACACCAACCAACTAATCTACCAACCTCTGTAGTTCCATTGTATGTTTTTATACGGCAAATGCATTTAAATTTATTTAAATATAGTTACGAAAACATACGTAACACCAGTGCAAATGGAATCCCTTGTGGTGACATTACAAAAATCCGAAGTTTGTTTATAATTTTCTGTATTCAACTATTTTCAGTTCTTGGAAGACTTCATCTTTAAAAGATTGTAATTTCGGTTAGGTATTGGATTTTGATTATTTTATAGACAAACAAACTAACCAGTGTCGATTGTATGCATCAGTTATATTTTAGTACTCATACGGGTCCAATACCTCTTTTCGATCGTAGGTAAAGAAATGAAGTTTTCCATTTATATCGATCAGCGCGATGTGTTTTTCCAAAGCCTTCCCCGGCTTTCGACCAATCAAATGCAATGCAAATATAATTAAGTTGTCTCTGAGAACGAATTTAAGTACCAATTAGAGGCACAAACAAAAATATAACAATATGGCCCATTTAATCATATAACCGGATGTGGGCAATGGGAATATAAGTGAAATAGCCTTGAGTACGAAGTTTCACACCAAACATACATACTAACTGATAGACAATCACATCTCAGTATGGCTCAGTTGAACCGTAAATGTTTCTGATATATCAACATATGATAAATAGAGCAGAATTACATATTCCACGCAGACTGATTACAAATTGGTTATGATAACCTCTCACACTTGCAGACACATCTTGTAACAAGTGTAAATAAATTTGCAAAACAGCACTTTTAATATGCTGTATTTGATTGAAATCTCTATAGTGTCCTACCGCTGCAAGTATGTGGACAGTTTAACTCGTCAGATAAGTACAACACTCTTAGTAAGAGGTCAAGCATCACGTAAACATAACATTATTCCCATTGAGAAGTTTTCCAAAGTCGAGTAAACTTACGATTAGCAAAATAAAACAAAAAAACAATACATGGTAATTCAATATTTCGATTTATTTTAAAACCATTGTCCAGGATTATCCACAATGATTTTAAAATAAACCGAAATATTGAATCACAATTTATTCATGTTCATCTTTATTGGAGATTTACGCTTACTCTAATTAGTTAGTATCAAATAAATAGAATCATTGCTTCGAACATTATGAAAAATTATGCAAATGTAAACCTATTAGCATTTTGTTTGTATATGGTTTAATCAGATACACATTTCAATACTGATAATTTTTGTGTCTTTTTAGAAAGTGAATATTAACAGTATTTTCGTTATTTTGGGACATCACTTTCTTAGTTTGAACAGATTCGAGTTCAGTAAATTTTGCAGGTTGAAACCCGTCCGGGAATCGAACCCACGACCTTCAGAGTTATAGGCACCGAATCGCCAGCAGTAAATGCCGGCCACCTAAATTCTAGTTCAGAAAATTTTGCAGGTTGAAACCCGTCCGGGAATCGAACCCACGACCTTCAGAATTAGAGACCGAATTGCCAGCAGTAAATGCCGGCCACCTAAATCTGTTCAAACTAAGAAAGTGTTATACCAACATAAAGAAAATACATTTCAGTACTGTTTAGATACTTCAGGATAGTAATAACCCAACCAAACCCAAATGCAGCATTTGTGGAAGTATAGATTAAAAAAAGATGTTTAAACGACACTACGACAGACTGTGAGACAGACCAGCTGCTGCGTACTGTTCCACAATGCGATCTTAGCCTAAGTTAATCTAAATTACATAATACTTTCTGCACCTGTCGCCGTGAAAGTTCTGATGAACATAGGCCGAGATCGCTTTGTAAAACGCATCTCTAATCAAGATTCCTGATTAAAATTCCTGTCGTATAGACATTCCCACCAATACAAAAAGAGGTATTTTTTTTTTAGATTTGAGTGTCTGAACAAACGAGTTTTACTACGAAATAACTGAATAAAGAATAAAAGGATTATATTGATCTAGTGATAAAGCTATAGCTTGCCGATATTAAACAGGTTGATTTAATTTTCTGCTTGTGGGCAGGTTGTATTGGGACTATGACAGCTTTGCTTTGCCATTTCGTGGCTGAGTATATAATATATGTGCAAAATTTCCATGTCCGTATCGCTGTAGGCCATAGTTCAAACGACACTGGTAACGCTTTCGTGTTCACCGGAGGTAGAGCGAAAAGAAAAAATACATACAGCGTCGATTCATCCTGAATTTGAAATGTCCTTTACAACCTAATTTGTCTCCCCGCAAAATCTAACACACAAAAACAACAAACTGTATGTTTGTTTTCTTCAAATCTAACACAAAGCCCGAAAATACGCAAACATTCGAGAATCTCAAAAGAGACCTCTTTTACCAGTTACGTATGTCCTATTCTGTTCAGTCTATTTCTATTGGCGATGTTTACTACTAAGGGTGCTACTGATTAAAACTATTTTTTAAGAGAAAATACAGATATATCAGCGTAGCTGAAATACCGCTGAATGTAGCGTAAAACACTAATCAACCAATCAAATAAGTCTAAAAAATGTGTACATTATCAAGATAGTACTAAATCATTATACAACCATGCATAAATGCCTCTACAATACGTTTGTTTGTTCTTTTTGGCTCGACGCCGTACTTAAGGTTATTCCTTGCGTTCCAGCCCAATGGGCGAAGAAGCTCGATGCTAATGGCTACAAAGAGATACACGACAATCACAGGACGCAATACAAATACATTACTATTAACAAATGGGCTTTGTGTGGCCCCTTAGCCCTATGCGCAGCAGTACAACATGAAGATTCCTCTCAACCGCCTGCTTGTAGACTAGATATAAAGGATTCATCCGGTAACTGTTGTCAGTGTATTGCTGAGGATGTTTTAAAGCTGTCTAAGCTTTAGACCGTCCGCCATGTCGTGTGTAAGGCGATGCACTTCGTGGTACATCGTCGTTCCACACCGGCGAATGGAACCCTGCGATAATCGACACCGGTGACCGGAAATTGACGATCGTTGATAATTATTCTAAACAGAGATAGGAAATGTGTCAATTTCGGTCTGACTTTACAATTGTTCCAGTTAATGGCATTTGCCAAGAATATTTATGAAGAGCAGAGTGTATGTGTCAGCGCATTAATTTTTTTAGCTGTTTTTCTTGACTTTCTGTCCGGATTTATTTAAAATAAGGAATACACCGTAGAAGTGAGCTATACATCAGAAGGTTGTATGACACGTGTGTTTCGCAGACCGCTTTGGTTAGATTAATCAAAGATGGGTGTGATGTATTTTGCAACACTTCAAATTTCAATTCTTAATTGGATTCTTTTCTAAATAATATCACGATATTTTGAATATGTAACCACCAAGTTACCTTTATCGACTTGGAGACCAGACCTGCCTACCCTAGAAGAAATTGATGTGTAAAAAATCTATTTTTTTATGAATATTTTCAGGTCATTTCCTTTTTTTTGTGTCGCAGCATAGCACACATATTAATTTCTGTGTGTACTTTGACGTGTATTTAACATCAATAATGTGTATAAAATACTCCAGAATGCACTGTCGTCATGTGAGTGAAATAACCTTAAGTACGGCAATAAACCCCAATCAAACAAACAAACAAACCAGAATACACTGGGTATAGGCACGTCTGAGAGACGTCCACATTTTGTTTATGTTGTTGTTGGCAGAGATCTAGTCATTAAGCATTGAGTGAGACCTGTGCCTGTCATAAAGGTGAAACCAAAATGGGCATTAGTGTGGGTGTTAATTAACTTGCTTTCTTTTTGATGAAGCCATACACCCGTCTGTTCAACAGTATTAAAAATGTTTCGCTCTGTGGCCAAATAATAAAAGGCGTGAATTATATTCTAATCTAGTATTCCTAGCAATCTTTGGCATTCATTCAAAATACTTGTGTCAACGAAGCCAAATTTATACACAATGTTTAGCTTAGAATGTTTGTCATTTTTGCACATGAAGACCTACACGCACCTGCTTAAATATTAGCCATTTAGTATAACTTGCCCTGCGGGTAAATCGGTTTGGAGTTGACTGCATTATGGACGAATACAAGGGCTATGCAACTTAATAGGATGAGCTCATACTAAGGCAATGTATTCGTGGTCTATACAGTGATATATGTGTGTTCATGCTACATTATCATGGACATGTATGGAAGCTGTATATGACCATTAATTGTATTAAAATATCAGTGCGTGGGAGGGTGTTTGTGAGTCCCTAATCACACTCTGAACTCATGTGAATACATTGTTTGATAATTTTAAAGAAAGATCTACTTGTGAAACATTATATTTAACCGGTAATTTGAAAATGCGTTCTGCCTGGCAGGATGTCGTGTCACTAAATCTGAATATAGGCTGGTAATGTCGTGATCGCCCGTGTTTGAGAAGTTTCTCGATGTATATTAGCTAATCTGTTTTGTTACCTTCTAGAAAAACACTTCAGCCTATGTTAATGTGTCGTGAAATTAACAGTTTATTGTTTGTATTTTCAATGGATATTTTGTTAAAAATAAAGTTTGCACATTAAGGCTGAAATGATGTAAGTAAAGGGGGCCCGTGGCCGTCCTTCGGTTTCAATCTACTGACCCTCTTTAGATATACAACTCTGGGGTCCAGCTCTCGTGTCGACCTGGAATATATGGGAGAGTCACACGATGGTACTCTGGCAATCCCGGGGGTGGTCTTTGTAAGGACTCCTCTTGGTGTTCTACTGTATTTTAGTAAGACAGTATAAGAAGCGAATAATCCGTTGTCATATAATTGAAATACACTTGATTACGACGTTACACAAATCAACCGATCAATAAATCAATCAAAATTTATGAAGGTATTGTGCCACATAGGTGAATTTGCAAAAAGATATAAGGTCTTAATACCGGTTGCAAACGTTATTCCGCTTTATGGGATCAACCTCAAAGTTTGTATGAAACTTTATTATGACAAGTTATCGATCTAGATTGAGTTTTACGCAGCTTTGTTAATTTTTTTTACAAAGTTATGCGACAAAAACCATTAATTTTCCGCGGTTTTGTTTTCGTAACGCTTCAGCGGGTTTATTTTGAGAAATGACAGATAAAGTTTGAGTTTCACGCAGTTATATGAGTGAAATATTCTTAAGTACCGCGTAAAACAATATCAAGAAATCGATCAAACAAAAATCACACCTGAATAAGCCACAGGCCGCCCTACTCTGTATTGACCTGAACTGAACACTCGATCAATGAAACTAATTTATGTTTAGAAAGCCAGGTGGCTGAGTGGTCTAGGTGGCCGGCATTTACTGCTGCCGATTCGGTGCCTAACTCTGAGGGTCGTGCTGTCGATCTCCGGGCGGGTTTCAACCTGCAAAATTTACTGAACTAGAATCTGTTCAAACTAAGAAAGTGATGTCCCAAAATAACGAAAATACTGTTAATATTCACTTTCTAAAAAGACACAAAATTTTAGTTTATATACGTACAATTGAAGTTTAATTGTCGTTTCAATAGGATAGTGTCCTACAGATGATAATACACAAATATAGTGCAACTGAATATTTTATAGCTTTCTATTGTTTTTCACAGTGATTTTACCGTAATTGTTTCTCATACAATATTCAAAAACTTGGTTTGAACATCCACCATGGCCTCCTCGATTTTTAGGAAAAATAAAGAATTCTCCCTTGTGGTTTTTCTTGAGTTAAAACAAAATACAAGTAATGGACGAGGATAAAATGGCATCTTGAATAGGTTGACACATATTTGGCAAAAACTTTATAAAAAAGAAGTCGCAAAATCATACGTTCATCATTAACAAATGAAATAGCTTTTCACTTCATTTCTCTCTCAGATCAGACTTTCGTGTATATATGTCATTAGTGGAAAGCAAAGGATATATCCAACGGACCTAAACTACAAAGATAGTCAGCATCCATTCGTGACTATATAACGTGGGACAGTCTGTAACATAGTCCATTTAACATTATACCTAACATGTGGAAAACAACACATTACGGTATTCTATCTGCCAAATTAATACAAAGGGAATTGGGGTTTGAAACTGGAAGCTCATGATTACCCGCCTTACTTTAAAGCGATGATCCGTTGGAATGCATCTATACAGTTAGCAGGCGATAATAATCGTGACATTTCACGCTGTAACGTATTTTATGAATTGTCCAAGGTCTGACGACACCTAAACATACATTCTGTGATTTCAACCGGTATTCTTCCTTGTAAGCGATGATCCGCTGAACTGTATCTATACATTTTGCCGGCGATAATAATCATGTCCTTTCACGCTATAATGTAATTGGTGAATTACCCAAGGTCTGACAACATCGCCACATACATTCTTTGATTTCAACCGGTATTCAACATAGACTGTTGTTAAACGCAAAATGTAAACTTAAAATACAAAGAAACACCTTAATGATAATATCGTGTTGCATCATTAGGCTGATGAATTGTATTCACCTGAGGAGGCTTTGCCGTGCATTTGGCCAGAACAAGACAAGCAGAATTGTTAATGTGTGCGTATCAAGAATACTTATCTGTATTGGCTTTCGAGACAATACCACCCCATATTCAGCGTGATTTAGTGACACGACATCTTCCCTTGCGACATTTTCATGTTTCAAATTCGTTACGTTTTTTGGTTAAGAGTAGCCAATGAAATTGCAAAGTTTAGCAAACTATATTCATTTTTGTCAAACTGTTTCTCCTATCTTTGGTACAAAATCTCCTGTGTATCTTTCTTAATTGTCTACTCCAAATGGACAACAATATTTTAGTTTAAATCGCGTTAAATGATAATTGAAATGGCGACGCGCATGTCTTAATGCGGGAGTATATCTTCCGTACGTTTTTAGAATTTGTTTTTTTTAACAAAGGCTTCATATGCATTAAATATGAAATTTAGAGTCGCATTCTGGATACTACAAATAACCTCTTATGTCTGAGGAGACTGACTACAGGTGTATACCCGTTGTCTGCCTTTCCACCCACTTGTCCGTCTTTAACACAGTCAGTTTTTCGCAACGCTTTAGCGGATTAAATTCAAACTTTGTAAGCAGTTTTATTAGATCAGTTATAGATCAGGATTGATCACGATTGACTTTCAAACAATTTTGTTTATATTTGTTTTGCAATTTTTTTTTACCATTTTGGCCCAGTCAAGTATATTTAAAAAAATCCGCACTTTTATTTTCGTAACGCATCAGTGGATATAACTTTTGCATACAGCTTTATTGTAATAAGTGACAGATCAAGTTTTTATAGTTATTGCCGTTTTGCCAGAGAAAAATATGAAAACTGAAAGTTTTCCTCGTCTTGTTTTTAACTTCAGCAGATTGAACATACAACTTTTTTTTGAAAACTTACCGATCGACTTTGAGTCTAGGGAAGTTCAATTATTTTTGTTGTTGTTGCAAACATTCTCATTGAAATTATAGCAAACACATAATCACACTTTCGCATTTATGTGAGTAGATTTTTTTACATTGAGTACGACGTTAAATCCAACAAACAAACAGGCATTTATTCCATATTAACTAAAATCTCTCAGCTTGCAAAATAATCTATTTACAAGCCGTTCCCACATACTTCAAAGCCTCATGCTCTTCCGGCCTCGTCCACACAGACTAAGTCGACTTACTATACCATAAAACAGACTTGTACATGGCTTTACTTAGTTCATGCCAGGTTAACTATGTAACACCCACACTAATTCCCAGTTTTGGGTTCACTTTTATGATAGACATTACACAAAGCGTTATGGCCAGATTTCTGCAAACAAAGAACTAATTTTGATCTGAAAGAAATCCTAAACGTGACTTGGTAATTGCATATTCATAATACATCGGCAAAATCTGCGAGAAATGGTGCAGTGTGTTATTAAGCCGACACGAAAAACTTTCTATGACAAATTAGAGTAAAACAAACAAAGCAACCTGTGACCAATCAAATAGAAAATGTTTTAAAATCACACGTGTACCACGCAATCAAGGTATGGATGATTTAAGCCTTACATATGCTTTAAGCTCTTTAGAACAACATTCAACCAAGATGTGAAAAGTAAAGTGTTGCAGAATTTTCGTCTTTGATAAATCTAACGGAAACGGTATGCGAAACACACGGGTATCACACATTAGTAGGTTTACAAAACCATATTAAAATATTAATGTGAGTCACCTTTTGTTTTCTAATCTACTTTGATATTTCTGTATAATTTTATGCCTAAACGCTTTATATCCATCATCACGGACATATTTTCCGTTTCATCGGCCCTCTGGCTAAGGGCAGTTTGTTTGAAGAATAACAATGCTTTCTTTACTTAACCCTATGGAAGCAGATTAGGTTTCCAACAGTATCAAACTATTTCACATTTTATGGCTGTGCTAGTGTAAATTATTGTTGGAACACAAAGCACGGCATAAACACCAATTATGGACGACATAACTCGAATGTATTACCCAAGGCGAAGCTAAGATTTGCAATTGAAAACCCATAGACCACCCTGGGAACGTGTGAAATTAAACTAAATAAAATATCACATTACAGTCTTATATGTTGAAATAGTTCCACTGGGTCCAGTTTCCGATCTTTATCCTGTAAAGATAGGTCTTGATTTGGTCAATCCTATAAAGTATAAAACGTTCTTATTTGAAAGTTGGAATTTTAATTTTCTTACAAAACTGTTCTAAAAGGTCCTTCCAAAATTTAATTTCCACAAATTCATTAATTATATGCCTTTAACAAACAATCTTTCTGAAATTATTTTTTAATAAAAGTGTTTTGTTTAACATTTTATGAAACTACTGCTTTCCAAGGATTGTTCGATTCAGTCGAGTTTTAATGCCAAATTCTTTATTTCAGAATCCTTGTTTTTTTTATTGGTGATCGTAAATAGCTTACACAGTAGGGCCTACAAGGCTGCAGCGGTATTTAGTTAGTTTATCTATTCATCTCAAATCGTCCATTCATATTGCAAATAAAAGGAAGAGTTAAGTACATGCTGTAGCACAATGTCCTATTCACGTTGCCAATAAAAGTAACACGTAAGTAGTAGCACAACCGGACAAAATCGTGACTTAGTTTGTACCTGGATTAATAAAAACACAATTATCATCAAATATAATTTGACGCGACCGGCCAGTGACTAAGTGCCAACTGTCACATTTGACAGGTCATACTGACCCAACAATTTACGGGAATCCCCTACGTACCGTGTGACCGTTTTTGTTTTTAATTCTCCTGAAACAAATTGAAGGAAACGTAGCATGTTTTGAAAATGTCGTACACAGCCTATACACAAGAAATCAACTTGAAAGTAAAATTTGCCCTACTCACGTAAAATAAATTAAATCAACAGCGTGGGCCAAAGTTAGTTGATAAAGAACAAAATAGCTAAGCAACAACATAAAAGTATCTTGAGTTCACTACATTATAATCTATAGGCCTATGTATGTATGGTTGGTTTCAGAGAGTCTTAACTACTGTGTCTGCCTTGTATGATGATATTTTTAAAGTTAAGAAGTAAAAGCAGTGTGTGAAGGTTAGCTATTGAAGATAATATGTCATTTCTTATTTTTATTATTATTTTTTAATTTACTTTTTAGCTTAACTGACATATTAAATACTCTAGTGATAAGGTGAAAGATTTTTTTTAAAAATTTTAATCATAGTTTACCAGAAAGTTATGATATCAAATTCTTAGCATCGATATAATAAAATGTTGATGCATTCAGAATTTTCACCCAATAACATAAACGTATTGATATGAAATTAATACAAAACAAAACCTTGTTGTGCTGTAACAACTTAAAACAGTTTTATTGCAGCATATTAAAATTCCTTACATCTAGCCAACATATTTAATTATTTTGAAAATAATTAATATTGTACAAATTATTAAGTTCATAGAATGGCAAATTTGTTTTTATAATTGTGTGGTTTATATGCATCTTAGAAGCCATTTGTTAACCACAACAACACAAACATGAATATATTAAAAAATATTTAACATTATAAGCATACTGCAGTATATAAATATTTATATTAAATGACCAAACTACAAAAAATATCCTATACGAATGCTAATAAAATGCACATATTGAAATAAATAGAAATATTCTTGTTTTGTGTTTAGATATAGACATAAGCATAATACATAATTAAATTTAATAAATGGAAAAGCAAAACATTTATTAATTAACAAAGGCTTAGGATTCAACACCTTATATGCTCAAGATTTAAATTCCATATTAATTGGGAAGGAAATAAAGATTTAAGCGTTTGTATATCATTGAGGAGATATATATTTACAAAGCTTTTGCTTCTTCAATTTTGATAAATGCTTAATACTAATGATATACAAGCTGCAATATGTATTCCTAAATATAGCAGGAACTGAATCACAAACTATAAATTGAAGAAAAAAAAAAAACATATTATAAATTGACTGTCTTTAACATATATACATTTGTCTTATTTTGTTTATTTTCATGAGCAGTTGATCAAGTGACTGGAAAGATATCAAGTATTAGAACGTACTACTGCAGAGAACCAAAAAAGCTGCAAACATCTCAGAGAAGTGGAGCATCCAGTATCGACATCTATAAACCTAGCTGGGAATTTTTTAACATGCTTGATCCATGTCTGAGATGCCATGTCCAACTCAGGCCATCACAGACAAATCTGGTATGATTAACCTCAATGTCCAGTGTAGTTTAACTGATAATAATGTGTGTCTTATTCAATTCATTTTTATTTTTTATTGATAAAGCTTTGATGCTACAGTCAGAAAGGACACACAGGTGTGCAGCACCTATTTAAAGTGACCCCCATATACTAAGCTTACTACTAGACTACAACTCATTGCTTTACAACATGAGATTGATCAGGCTTCTATATAGCTGAAATGTTATAGATATTTATGAAAACTAAGAAATGCAATTTACAATTTCTTAATACCAATTATGACAAAGATGGAATAATTTCTTATCTAATCTATATTTTTTCAGGCAAGAAATGAACCTAAATGAAGAGAGGTCTACACTTCCTTTTTTTATCCATAAAGACCCAGATAATAGTGGTGCTCTTGAAACTAATGTGCCTGATACAGAACAAGAAGTAAGAATATCCTTACCAATTAGACGGGAGAATCCCAATAAATGCTTAGAAATTATGTATAGCTGTCTTTTGTGCTACTTTACGGTATTATTTACAATTGTTAGTAATATTTAAAAAACCCATAAAATGAAGTCTGCTAACAGCCATGAGCACTCAGATGCTTTGTATGAAAGAAAAAATGAACATTAATATTTTAGTAAAATTATAAAATAATAAAAGGGCTTCATACACTTATATAAAAAATAAATGACTCATATGATATTGCCAAGGTACCTCACCATAAGTAATAAAAAAAGATCACTTAATTAATCTCTGATTTGCATTGCATGAGTAGCATGCCGATTGCCAGCCTGATGAACAATCTTTTTGATTTCTGTCTCTGAGTGCTGACAACTGTTAGGCTACACAGAGTCTCTTTCTGTTTTAAGAAAATTGTGCAGAACTATTGTTGCTAAAATAATTTTTACTGTGACTTCTGGTGAAACTTGCAGTGGCTTTCTATACACACAAAATCTGCTTGCAAGGATGCCAAAAGCATTTTCTGACCCCCTGCGAGCACGAGATAAAAAATAATTAAAAATTCTTTTATCATGGGATAAATGTCTATTTGGGTATGGCTTCATTAGATATTCTTTGAGTGGGAAAGCATCATCCCCAACTATTATAGATGGTACATCTTCGTGACGTCCAGGCAGAGGTGAAGGGGCAGGGATGTTCAGAGTGTTATGCCCCAAAGCATATGCCAACTCAGAGTTTCCATACACTGATGCATCCCCAGCCCTTCCGTTTGCCCCAACATCAACAAAAATAAATTTACAATTAGCATCAACTAATGCGAAAAGAATTAAGCTAAAATGCTTTTTATAATTAAAAAATTCTGAGCCACTATTAGCAGGAGCTTTTAAAGCTACATGTTTGCCATCTATGGCTCCAGCACTATGAGGAAACTGCCATTTACTATAAAACTCATTCTGGATCTTCTTCCACTGCTCCTCTGTGTTTGGTACCTTGAAACCAGAAACAAAGTTGTAATAAATATTATGAGTTTTCTTTTTGAAATTTTTTTATTATGTAAAAATGCAACGTATTTATTCAGACTCTGACATGGGAGTAATTTGTGTATCATTTTATATTTTTTACACAGACTGATGAGCTGAGCAAGGTACACTGTGATAACCTGATGACTTCATCTACCAAAAAACCAAAGCTTATGACTAGTTCAGAAAAACTTCAAACAATGATATGTAGCACTCTGGAAGCTATAAACCAGAGGAAATCAAACAAGCAAAACAATGATCCAGATATACTTTTTGGTCAACAAGTTGGACTAGAATTAAAAAGAGTCACTGATTTAAGAAAAAGACAGCAATTAAAACTAAAAATTCAACAGCTAATTTTAGATTATCAGTTTCCAGAAGAATAGAAAGTCATTAAGGATATATTTTGTTGTATTTATTTTTTTTCTTTAAACTTATCATTATTTTATTGTTTTCATATTTCAGTCTGTCCACCTTGTTGACTAAATTTATATCTTGTCAACTTTGCTTGTGGGTTTCCTTTGGTTGCTTCAGAGTGTTGCAATTATTGTTTGGAGTTTTGTACATAATTTGTTTGGTATTTAACAGCATACTCAAGGTTATTTCACTTTTATAGTGGTACTGCGTAATCAATGTTCACTTCCATTTCACTCATTCATACCCATTTCACACATTCATTGATTCCCATTTCATCCATCCAACAATCCATCCATATTTGACAAATTCCTTCATTCCCATTCATTCATTCATTTATTCATTCATTCCCATTTATTCCCATTTAGTTCATTCATTCATTCATTCAATCAGTCCCATTTAATTCATTCAATCATTCCCATTTAGTTAATTCATTCATTCCCATTCAGTTCATTCATTCCCATTTAGTTCATGCATTCATTCCCATTTAGTTCATTCATTTATTCATTCATTCCCATTCAGTTCATTCATTCATTCCTTCATTCCTTAATATTGTAACTTGTGTGATGATAATAATTTTTCAACATTGTATTGTACATAACATATTGGAGTGGCATTAAGAAGCTTTCCATGTCTATTTTAACATTGTTCTGTAGTATATGAAGTTAGAATACATACATTTTTTCCCCTTATTATAAGTTTATTGTACATATATTTATTTTAAATCACGAATTACCTGTTATACTTAATTTTTACCATGCTTATTTATATTTATACAAAAAGTTCAATATTTTAATATATCATAATATTGTACATTTGTTTCGTTTTGAATAATGAAGTATTTGCTGTATTATTTATTGAATGTTTTGTTTATCATAATTTGAAAATTTCTCAATTACATCAGTATATTAAGTAAAATAAAATAGGCAAATGCTTTATTTTGGACTTTAAACATTCTTATTCTTCACTCATTTCAGTTATAAAGGGTTGATAATTAAAAGTTTTTTCATTAAATGCACTTAATAAATAGTCAGTGATACATGATACATGTCCAACATGTTTATGCCCTACCTGCAGATAATCCTCCTTTAGCAGATCATATATAGCTTGACAAACTTCTGGTATGAACTTGCATATAGTATTCCTTGGTATTCTGTATAAAAATTCTAAAGATGCATAGCTGTCACCTGAAAGAAATACACCTTGATACATTTTAATACTATATACCTGTTCAAATTGCTTTAAACATATAGGCCTACAATAATAACAATAATAATTACTTTATTTAACGAGGGAAAAAAATACAGTCAAATTAAAAATTTGCTCTTCCCTGTAGTCCTCAATATATAATTTTTCATAAATTTCAAACACATAAACATACGCATATTATTTTAATATTATTACCTGCATATTATTTTATACAGGTGCTGACTTTCTGTAGTAATTGTGTCCAACAAGTTTTGTCTTCAAAATGATTATCATAAGTTAACTTATAAGTTATAAGTTAAGTTAATAAGTTAACTAACATTTCTAACATAAACTTTATGGAATAAATAAAATTGATTTGCAAGTTAAGCCCCTTCTAAAAAAAAACAGTAACAAACAAAGAACTTTTATAAAATTGAACCATTTTACCTAAATGGGAGATAACTCATTTAGGACATTCCCATTGGCCCTTTATTTGTGACGTAATGAATGTGACCTATATAAAGTTGATTGCGAAGATCGAGGTATTCACTTGGAATGCTATTTGTCGAGTTACAGTACTAGGAGTTTTCTTTATTCATTTTTACTTATTTTCTTTAGTTTTAAGTTTATATGGATATATGGATAACAAACTTACGTACCACTGGCTAAAAAACGGAGTGTTAAAGCCAATTTCTCTGCAGCAGGAATAGCTTCTCTCATCAGTGTCGATTTCTTTTCAATAAATGGAGTTAGTTTTGATAAAAGTTGGTCGAAACTAACTTTATCTATTCTTAAGAAATTTTTTAGCGAACGTGGGTCGTCCACTGCTAATTCTTTAAGAAGGGCATTGTGAGCACCCAAAGAGCCTCGGTACGAAATCCATCGCCGAACCCACACTGATCTTTTTTTTCGTTTATTTTAAGTCGGGTGTAGGGCCGCGGCTGTAGTACAAAGTAAAAGGGCAAGTTGCGTTTCTTCGTCGCTAGAAGTGTCCATTTTGACAATTCGTTTTCATGGCAACACAATTACGTTCTTTTATTATATTCTCGCGAGAATAGAATCGTATTCAACTCCAAACACACAACTTCTGTCGATACAACAAGTTGAATTCGACTAGTCGATACTACAAGTCGTATCGTGTGAACGCGGCTTAAGCGATCAACTGGTGATTTCCATTAAGGGATGTTCCGGATTTAGGGTTGACCAAAACACTCCTTAATAAAGTGATACTATATCAACAAGTAACTTATCCGATTACGTTTTTTTAAGAATAATATGTTTAATAATATTAAGGCCATGGAAGTCTTGAAGTGTGTAAATGATAAACTTTAGTTTGCATATAGCGCTTTAACGTGAGCAATATTTGAAATACTGTGAATATAAAATTAATTCTCATTTAATTCAGCAACTACACCAGTTTCGGGAATTCGAGTCTTCGGCTAGATATGGGATCAAAGATGGTTGCTTAGGCGATTTTGAGTTTTTAAAACCGTCTGCAGACCACAGTTCGATTCAGATTGTTGGAAACTGGTCACCGACGAACGGGCTAGTGAACTATGGAAACACCGCTCAATCATTTTACAAAAATTTTGGAGGTATCACTCTTCGAATCGGGGTGGCTGAAGTAAGTGTGAATTTTAAGCTATGATTGACGTGAATAGTGTTTGTCATACAAGAAATAAGTGAAAATAATTACCGTATGTTTTGCGTTTAATATTATTCTCACTCTGAAATAGTGTCAAATCAATTCCTTCAATCTCATAAGAACAAATCCATTTCATTTATGTGTCATAGTCGACAAGTTGGGCAATGTACCTCAGAAGCATGTTTGATGGAGCAGTGGTGAATAAATAGTAATTTATGTATTGCCTGTATCTATACGACTCGTGTACATTTTTTTGATAATAAGTAATTTAGTAAAGCTGTATTTTCTTTACAATTAGCCGTTTGCTCCATATTCCTATTACACTGGTGGGCAGAATGGCAGTTACCAAGGGTTAGGGATAGATATTCTGGAACACTTAGCTATGGATCTTAACTTCAGGCAAGTATAATTCTACTGTACATAGGACCATTCGTTTTGTTTGTTAATGCAATAATTAATAAAATATTTTTTGTAATAGTAACTTTTAACCGTATTTATTTCATGGTAAAAAAATAAACTGGTATCTATATTGAAGATATGTTTTGGTGGAATCAGCCGACGGTTTTTATGGACATCGTTTAGATAACGGAACTTGGTCTGGAATCATAGGGATGTTACAAAGACAGGTATGGCCTATTTTTTAAAAAATATTTGTTTTGACCGGAGTCGCCATAAACTGTACATTGTACTTCATATCGTTTAGTACTTTACTTTGTGACACTGGTTACCTTACACTGTTCAATTTAAACTCAGGAGCTCACGATGGGTGCTGACGTATTTACTGTGAACATGGAGAGATCTGAGGTTGTTGATTTTATCATACCAGTCATGGAAAGCACTTATGCAATTCTGACCTCCAAACCGAGAGAACAATCACACATTTTGGGATTTGTTAAGCCATTTTCCGCACATGTGTGGACGCTCATTCTTGTGTGTGGCATAACTACAGCTATCGGTCTCATCATCATAATTCACTTAACAGAACAGAGGAATCAGCCAGATGCTCAAATGTCGTCATCAACGGATTTAGTATTCGATCTCCTTGCTGCCTTTTTAGAACAAGGTAAGTGTATGATACAAAATCATAAATTTCAATAAAAATTATCATAAATATTAATGCTTATGAAAGACAACAAGTTCGTTTCATTTTATTTGGTAGACTGAATTAACGCTTTAGCGACTTAATTAGTTTCAATGATTATCCAAACTCATCATTTTGCGGACATAATACTGATACTCCTTATATAGCATTGGGTTATTGTACAGATACCTGGTCGAATTTTCTCTAGTACATCGGAAATAATCTAAATTACATACCTAGATTAACAAATTACTACTTTTAATCAACAAGGTCTACAGAAATGGGTAATCGCTTAACTATTTTCCTGTTTTGTTTTAGGTGTTCCACGTTATCCCCAGTCATTGTCGGCCCGCTTTCTTATGGCCATATGGTTTGTCTTCAGTCTTCTCATTGTGTCCATCTACACGGCTCGTTTGACTGCTGTACTCACAGTATCCTCGCCACCTACAACGATTGACAGTTTGAAAGATTTAAGTGAAAGGCCGGATTTGGATGTTATTGTTTTTGATGGGTCAAGCACATGGATGTTATTTCAGGCTAGTAACTATAATTTAATTACTAATTTATCCAGAGTCTACGGAAGCCTATTGGTGCCAGGTGACGGGTAAAAAACACGATAAAGAAACTCGAGATCACGACTTTTTATGTCGATATCACGACTTTTTATGTCGAGATCACCACTTTTTATGTCGAGATCACGAATTTTGATGTCGAGATCACGACTTCTTATGTCGAGATCACGACATTTTATGTCGAGATCACGACTTAATTTTGTAGCTAGTTTTTCAAAATATATCAGATTTAGCAGTCGAAGTAAGGAAGGTACGGAAGCCCATAGGGAAGCACACAGAATAGATGTCGCGACACTTCGCGCTATTTATTTTAATTTAGGATTATGGTACACAGGCATTCTTCTCTTCTTAGCCCATCATGACACATGGTATTGTTTTGTCAATGAGAACACCGAAGAGAATATTAAACAAATCCATATATATAGGCCGTTTCCCCAAATCCCATGAGC
>JAQQZZ010073369.1:0-18611 GCA_030265115.1 Mopalia vespertina
CATTGCATAATTTTTCAATATTCACCCCTACATGATAATTTTGAGAACAAATTCACTGAATAACTTGAAACTTTTACTGTAGCTTCCCCCTATTAAGACAAATATTGGGATTTTATTTCTACAAATTTCGCAAAATAAAATGGCAGCCATTGCATAATTCTAATATATTTCAAACTTTTCTTAAACAAAAGCAGGAAAAGGTGATTTGACTGGGATTATGAGCATATATTTTTAAAAAAAAAAAGCGTCTAGTGGTGGACCTACTAGCTACTCCGCTTGTTTGTTTTAGAATCAGTAGTTTATCTGTTTAATCATACAATACAAATATATTCATCTACTACGCAATGATAAATCAAGTTAACTAGGGCATCAAAATAAACAAGGATAGCCAGTGATTGCAAATCTGTCAGACCTGTGCTGTTAGGGAGAACGGGCTGAACAGGATCTTCCCATGGTTATGCAAACTTATTTTAGGACAACTGATTTATACATGTAGGTTTCCCAAATTGTTTGCAGTTTTCGTCTAAATTTATCATTTTGCTACTGATTTAAACAAATTTTGTCAATCCTATCATCAATGAAATTTGTATTATAAAGCAATTTGGTGTTATTTTTCATAAATGCATATTTATGTATTTAAAAAATTGGCAAAGCAGTGGCAAATGCAAATGATAGGTTATCTCACAGAATTTTAGAGGACGGATGTTAAGGTTCTGCCGAAGAAGATTACAGCACAGGCCTGATCCTGTTATATGTTCTTTAGGTTTGTATTAGGGAGTTACATGTTATCTGGTTGTATGTCTGTTTGGTCTGAATACTATTTCTTTATGAAAAGTAACAATACTTTATACATTTCTCCCATTTGTACTAATACCATGTATTACTATGTTAGTCTGCTGGCTATAGGTAGTTAGTTTGAAGAGTAGCAAGGCTGTCTTTACTTAGCATTGGAGGAAGATTAACCTTCCAACCGTATCAAAACACCTCACATTTCATGGTTGAGCTAGTTACAATTATTGTTGGAATACACCACTGTAATACCCTTAAGCATGGCATAAAACACCAATCAAACAATGTATTACTATGTAAGTGAACTGGCTATGGGCAGTTTGTAAGGAGTGTATGTTGTAGTCCTGTCTTGACTCAGCATTTGAGGAAGCATACCTGCCTACTCGCCGTATTCTGGAGTATTTTGTAAACATAATTTACATGTATGGCCATCAAAATATACACACATAAAATTAAATTAATATGCTGTTACAGAAAAATACTCAGGTATACTCAATAAGACACTACTGTCATATTAATAATATCACCAGTCAATAAATACTATGTACATTGTAAGTATTATCATATATATTTGTTTTAACATTAGCCATGATTATGGTCTATACATATTTTTATTTAGAGAGGGTATATGATCTCATCAGTTTATAAAGAAAGCTGTTCTCCCCTGAGGCCCTCATACATTATAGGACAATAGAATAAACATATATACTATAATGATAATAATCACAAATGTACTTAAAATAATACTAAGATTCATAATATTTACATTATAAAACGTCGTCATTCTTAATTTGAAAGATGACAGAGATGGGACATTACATGGTGAGAAAGAATTGACTGACTTTAATCTTCCTAACAGTGTGTGCCCAACTCAATATAAAAACATGGTCGGCGGCCGTGGCTTAGTGGTAGCATGTTCGCTTACTAATCCTACTCCAACTTACCGTTCATAGGATCGAGTTCGTGTGTCTACCATCAGGTATATGAGTGAGTCACATGATGTGGCTCCGGCAATCACGAGGGTGGTTTTTACGAGATTTCTTATTGGTTTTTCACCATAATGAGGCAAGGAACAATGTGAAGTGCACAATCAGTCTTCATATAAGTGAAATACCCTTGAGTAAGACGTTAAACCCTTATCAATCAATCAAACAAACAAACAAACAATATAAACACTGTTGTTTTAATTGGACAAGCAACCCTTCAGCGGCCTCGCATTAAAAATCCAGCAACTTTAATAATTTTAAACTTATTATCTCAAGCTGTGTAAATAGGACTGGTTGTGTATATACATGTTCAGTGTTACATGTGCTGAGCTGAAGCTACATGTTGTATGTTAAGGGGTGTAAAATGTACAGAAATGTTAAACTTCCTGGTTGTGTATTGTGTATAGTATTACTTGTCTAGTTAAGGTGCATAATGATACATGTATATCATCAGGCCAACCAGACATTGAAAGGCCTTGAAGAGTTGACACTCTACATACATGTATAGAACAAGTCTGGGGCCCTTTTTTTTAGCTGCAGTTGTGTAGGCTGTTTGGGATTAGGTGTCGTCTGAGGAGTCTCCACTTTAACACACAGTCTTACAAAGTTTTAAGCCGACTTTTAAATCAGTTTAGGCTCCTGGTTTTTGCTGGGAGAAAAGTTTAGAAAATAGTTTGGAATATTTTTGCTACATGTATATATTGGAACATCAATAAGGAGGAATCAAAAAACAGGGGTATGTAAGATTTATTTCATTATATACATGTACAACATATGCCATCTACATGTATGGGTACACTAATGCGCCAGATTATATTGATTTTAAAAGTTCAAAATCTAAAAAGTAAGAGCATTGGGTCGTATTGCTGATGTCAGCATGTGTATGAACATGAAGTGAACAAAAATCAATACATGTGTGAGAGTTATGTAGCTGAGATACAAAGTTGATTTTTGAATCTTATGTCGCATGTAAAGTCTCTTTGATTAAACTGTTGTAGAATTGAGACTATTGTTAGGAATACATACATGGAGACAACAGAGCAGACTTTAATCTGAATTGGAATCACAAATCAACCAAAAGAGTCATTGACAAGGTGTTGGACAGGGGCTTAGCCAGAAATGAAAAGCTATGGTGTCCAAATAGCTGGGTTCCCTATCTTCTGCATGTTAAAGTTTCTTAAAACAGGTTGTCCAAATGAGGCAATTGTTCACTTCACGGTTCCATTTGGACGGGTGGACATCCCTCTAGCTAAAGCCCTTGTTGTCACACCAAACTATAGGCTCCCACTATTGGGCTTATTGTCATCTGTTGAGGTGAAGTTCCAAGGCATGTGTGTTAAACCAAATAGCTTGTAAAACACAATTAAACTATCAAATTGGCTAAGCCCCCTAGTCTTAGATTAAATATAGATTGAATTAACAGCAGATCTTTGAATGCTTTTTTTAGACTGACTCTATCTAAATACTTGCCCACTGGCTAAGGGCAGTTTGTTAAATTGAGTTAAAGTAATTACATTCTGACAATGAAAACACCAAAACTGCACTGTATTTATTTTTATGGACTTTAATTCACTATAAAATAACTGAATACGTTCCAAAGATTAATATTATTGGACAATCACCTTATTAACATGTACATAGTTCTAATACTAACTGTCCAAGCTTTTCCAAAATATATAAATTCTTGATATTTCTCTCTGTATTCTTAGTGATTTCCTCAAAATCAAACCAGGCACCCAATATGGTCGTAAGCCTAAAGGGTGTGTAAAGATAATAACATGTACTTTTACCCAGGGAAAACTAAATCCCTGCAGCTTCAAAGGAGTGTAGAAAGCAAAGATTCACTGTGTTTAAAAACCATGTCGTTAATGAATGGTGTAAAGAAAAATGTCTAAAATGCTAAGTGTATTTAGACAACATAAATTGTATAAGTTTTGAACGACATTTAGAAGTGGGGTAACATGATTATACAATTTCTGGATAACAACTTCTTGTTTCTCGATAGAACACATTATTTTGATACATATGCCAGGCATATGTATGGAAATGTTGTGTTCTATCACAAAGCAAGAAGTGGTTATCCAGAAATTGAATAATCAACATAAATTGTATCTTGATATGGATAGTAGAAAAACATTTTATAATAGTTATGTCTTGCCAGGCTTTGATTATTGTAGTTCATTGTGGGTTCATGTCTGAAGATGATTACAAATATATTTTATAAGCATAAAAAACATTCAAAGCTACATTGAGTAATGATAAGCATCTATCTGACAAGTTTGTCATTTCTGTGACAACAAAAAAACAGAAAATACAGTGAACTGGAGATAAGACACACAATATCCTTACACATATTCAAATGTCACATCAAGTAGGCTTTTTGTCCATTGCAAATGGTACGTCTTAAAATATTTATAGATCAGGGTATTCATTGATAAATTTAAAACAATCACTTTAGCACGAAGACCACGAAGCGACCTGGAATGATATGATTGCACTGCTGTTAATTTGTGTCCTGTGAACCACAGCTTCGAATCGCAGCCAAAGGCATGGAGCAGCCTTTTCTGCTTGTTCACATTGGGGTATTGTGTACACAAAGCTGGTCCACACTTGTCTTGTTAAGATAACTGAGGAAATTGTACACCAACATTAAAAAAAATAAAATGTATTTTTTGTACACAAAAGAACTGTTGCGAGTAGACACATCTGCATACTGTAAAACAATGAAAGGGTAGTTTTGTTTCGGTATAATCAATTGATTCATTTTAAATTTGAAAAAACAAATGATGACATTTCAAATCTCTGAATTAAAAGCAGTAGTACATGTAGTAGTCACCTCTGTCACTTTGTGTCTATATTGATTACAAGGTGTCTAGTTGCATTGCTCAAACTTTCAACATACATCACAGTAATAGTTTTTTATATATATATATTTAACATGACTAAAATATGAACAAGTCTTAACAGCTTTGAAATCTGTAAGCTAGTCCTCCTGTCTGTTCATAGTCCAAAAAAAAAAACCTTAACCTTTTTTTAGACTTTGAAACTTGCATACTGCCTTCTTTCCCCTGTGCACATATGCAGTTCATTTATGTATTAATGTGTACACTATTAGATGTTTTTATTGTACAGAAAGAAATTTTTGCTTGTACCACCAGAATTCAAACTTTGGTCTTTGGCTAGCAGGGCCACACTATAGTATATATATGGTTCTGGAACTAGATCAAATGCCTACTGCCAATGGACAATACTAACATAACAGGTTTGATTAAATCCATTGAATTATCGTGAAAGTTACATTGTAAATTACATTGTATAATTACTAAACAGGTGCCCCATTATAATATTAATCTTAGCTATTTTGAGCATTTTCATGCTATGCCTGTTAAATTATGCGAATCAATACATTATGCACTGCCCAGAGCTTGCTACTTATATATGTTTTATGTATACTAGTGTCCAGTTACAAAGAATTCGGTAACATATAACATGTACGTAATTTCTATGTAGTGGACAGTTATGTCTTGGATGGTAAATGGCAGTGTGTGTGGATGATACACATGTGTACTTATAACTGTATAATGGACAAAGGGCTGGCTACAGGAGTCAAGTTTTCAGTTATAATTGGATTTTGATAGTCGTTTGAGTCATATACTCCAAAGAGATTGGATTTTATGAAATTCGTAAATGTTGGTTTAGTTTACACGCATAGGGAATACATTACAAGTAAAGCTGGAAGAAGAGTTGCTGTTTGTTTTGTGAAGTCATTTTTGTAAGGGAGGTGCATTATGTACATATATTACAGTTAGTGCATGTAAGGACCAGGTGTCACGCTGACCTCCATGTTGTGTCCTTTAATGGACTAGTGCAGAATGGAGAACAACTTTACCTACAAATAATAGTAGATATTGAACCTGTAATCGATCGTAACATCACCAACACTGAGTTAAGGATTCCTGAAATTGAAAAACCTAACATACTGTTAATTATAGTTTGGTTCACTTTGGTTCAAACTATATTGCTTCCGTCTGATTTTGTTTAACTATTTCCGTACTTTAAAGGATGTATATGTACTTTGAGTGCCAAGCCTTAGTTTGCTTATAACAATAGACATGTTTAACATTAGTAATACAGGGATACCCCGGAAAATGAATTCATCTGTTCTTATGTCCATACCACAGAGTTCTTGGGGAAAGAGAAGACGTAAGTAACTGGTAGATCATCAGACCATCAAATAAAGCTACATGTTTACCTTTTGCAATTTGCAAGTGTGTGTAAAGTGTGTCGTGGGGAATATTTAGCAAGGTTGCTTATCAGAGGTTGATCATGTTAAAATCAAATTTGCGACAGTAAAAAGTTTTGTAGGTAGTACGGCTGTTTAATAACATGGTCATAATTTGTTTATTTTATGATAGTCACTGTACTGTAATTGTCGGCCCCTGGCCGTGGCTTAGTGGTAGCGTGTGCGCTTACTTATCCTACTTCGCTTCACCGTTCACAGGATTGAGTCTGCCAGTCGACCCTCAGGTATATCAGTGAGTCACATGATGTGGCTCCGGCAATCGCCGGGGTGGTTTTTACGAGGTTTCCTACCGGTTTTCCACCGTAATAAGGCAAGAGCAGTGTGAAGTGGACAATCCATCGTCATGTAAGTGAAATACCCTTGAGTACGACATTAAAGTCAAAAAATTAAATCTTAGTCTCAACTAATGAGTTACACTGTAGGTGTTACCGTGTATGATTGTCTTTCTCTTGTTTCAAGTCAAAAATATAATCCATTTGTAAATTAAAAAAATTGTATATATGTGACCGAGGATTAGGATTTACATGTAATACCACTCCCAATACAGTTCTTAGTACAGGAAGACCTACATGTATCCTTAAAAATAGATTTCAAAATTTTGTACCTAAACTGTCATCTCTTCTCTCTCAAAGACCAATTATAGCCCACCATAAAAATCTAAAGGATCTATTGGTTAAGGCGGAACTTCCTGTTATAAATCTTGTTTTCTTTATCAGACATATTCATTGGTTAATATTTGTCTCTTTGAAATACCAGTTTCAAGGTTGATTTATTCTTAACCCATGCAAATGTTTCCGTTGTTATATTTTGATCACATACTATCTATGCCATTACATTCTCTTGAGATGTCTAGGTTACCCATGACAAATCAAGGTTAAAATCTGATCACATACTATCTATGCCATTACATTCTCTTGAGATGTCTGTAGGTTACCCATGACAAATCAAGGATAAAATCTGATCACATACTATATCTGCCATTACATTCTCTTGAGATGTCTGTAGGTTACCCATGACAAATCAAGATTAAAATCTGATCACATACTATCTATGCCATTACATTCTCTTGAGATGTGTGTAGGTTACACATGAAAAATCAAGGTTAAAATCTGATCACATACTATATCTGCCATTACATTCTCTTGAGATGTGTGTAGGTTACCCATGACAAATCAAGGTTAAAATCTGATCACATACTATATCTGCCATTACATTCTCTTGAGATGTGTGTAGGTTACACATGACACATCAAGGTTAAAATCTGATCACATACTACATGTATCTATGCCATTACATTCTCTTGAGATGTCTGTAGGTTACCCATGACAAATCAAGGTTAAAATCTGATCACAATTTTGTTAATGAGAGATTATCTAGAACACAATCATTCATTAATTTTAATTAATTGACATCCCTGTGCCATTGTGTTTAATTTTAACAAATATAAATATACAAGCTGTGTTTGAACAGTTTGTTAAACACTCCACCATGCTAGAATAAGCCAATTTCAAGAGATTGGTAAAACTGTTAAACCTTTATACTCACCCATTGCCAGGGAACTTGTAAAATGTTTTAATTAAAACCTATTTGACAAGGGTATGGCATTACATGTACAAGATCGTGATAAGCCATTTGTTTGGGGACTGCTAAGATGTAAATGTAAGAAGTTTGACAAACCCATTTGACATGGGAAAGGTCAAAAGGTTTGTCTGTGAATTAGTAAAATATTAGAAGATATGAGACTTCACCAAACCATTTGACTGGTTAACATGCAATTGTCAGGGATTTGGTAAAAATGTAAGAAGTTTGACAGTAAGCCATTTTACATTGAATTTATCAAAATGTAAGAGGTTTGACAGTAAGCCATTTTACATTGAATTTATCAAAATGTAAGAAGTTTGACAATAAGCCATTTTACATTGAATTTATCAAAATGTAAGAAGTTTGGAAGTAATGCATTGTCTGGTGACCTGGATCCAATGGGAATTTGCTTTACTTTGTGTTTTTTCAAAACATTAAATTAATGTTTATTCATTGTTGAGCTATTTTTAGACATTTTCTTCACCGGCAAATCCCATCCACATAAACACCTGCACTAGTCACACAATTACAAGGGCTTTTAATTAACCGTTTAATATTAGTAATAAAAATGAAATTCACACCTGTGCTGTGTAGCGGAACACGTTTTAAACATATATCTTTACAATTCATATATTGCCAATTTAACTTCATTTTCAACCTTTGGGCCGTCTGTCAATTCTGAGGTATATAAGTGAGTCACACAAGGTGGCACCGGCAATCGCAGCAGTGGTTTTCACAAGCTTTCCTCCTGGTTTTCCACCATATTTAGGCAAAGAACCGTGTGAAATGTACAATCTGTTGTCATATAAATGAAATACCCTTTAGTATGAAATCTGGGTTAAACAGATGCACTATATTGAGGAGAAAAACTGAATTTTAATATCATAGCAGAGGTTAAATTAAATCTCATGAACACGAAAAGCAAGAGTTTGTATTATTTTGTTTTAAAGCCCTGGATGCTCTGACTCCAATTCAATTCTTTGTTGTGTTGTTATGTTGGAGATTAAATAAGGACTCTGTTTGAGGGTGTTTCTTGTTGCCCTGGTTCTCTCAGCGTTATTAGGGAACAGGAAGATGATCTCTTGTGGGGTCTACATATAAGCTCTGTAAATGTGCAGACTTGTTGCACCATGTGCTTTGTCCTGTGTTGAGGCATTGTTTGTTGCCAGTGACAGACAGTGCTTTGTTTCACTCATTGTGCTGTGGCATACTGTTATCAGCAAAATAACCTTAAGTATGGCTTAAATCCCTAATCAAACTGACAAACAACAGTTTACTATTCCCAAATTTCTTCTGGTTGCCTGAATGTACGAAGTCTAGTTAGTCTATGATTTCAAATTAAAGCCAGTCCAATTTGTCACGACTATGTTATTAATCATTATGATCAATCTTTGTAATTAATTAATTTATTAGATAAAACAGTAAATTTTTCTTCTGATTTCAGCTCCTCCACAACCATTAAAACCTCCAGGTGCAACACGAGCTGGATCAGCAGGTGGCTATGGAGTTAAACCAGTAAACAACAACAACAATAAACCTGTGACTAACGGACCTGTGTCTAGTGGAGGCCCTCCACCACCACCCCCTAACTCTAACAAACCTACAAACAAGTTTGGTGCTCCTGCCGTCGGAAACGGCAACCACAATCATATAGACTCTCGTCCGCATCATGGTGCCCCGCCTCCACCTCCTGGAAGAGCAGTTGTAACAAGACCTCCCCCTCCTAATGCAAGGAAAGCCCCCGGTGGTCCTCCTCCCCCTCCACCTAACAGACCCCCTCCATCATCAGGTGATAGTGCTGTCAATGGGAGACCTTCCAGTGGCAACTGGAACAAAAATAGTATGAATGCTAGAAATCTGTCAACAAGGCCTTTACCCCCACCTCCAGCACACCCAGGGCCTCCAACTGGGTTTGCTGGGGGTAACAAATTCCCTCCCCCGCCTATGCGAGGGAATCCCCCTCTCCCCCCACCTTCAAACCAGAGAGCACCCCCTCCTCCACCTCAGAGGACTGTATCAGCGGGGACAACAGGACGTGTAACACACCCAGCTTCCAGACCCCCTCCTCCCCCTGCACGTGGTCCAGGTGCCCCTCCTCCACCCCCACACCACCCGGCACCCCCACCACCAGCTAGAAATTCATCTCCAAGACCTCCACCACCACCAACTAGAATATCAAGTACATCTAATTTAAATGAAAATGGTAAGTATTCATGTTTTTTTATCTAAAAGTAACTATTTAAAAAAGGTTGTAAACGGTTGGGTATTAAACTAGAGCAGAAGTGAACACAGTTCACATACCCTAAAAGATATACTATGGCAATGCACAAAAGCCTCAATTTATAGGAGGAAATATCATAACTGTCTGTTTTTTTCTTCTTCAGATTTTGAGAGTAGATTTACATTTCATGATGTTAACACATTACCCCCTCCAGAAAAGTTCACAGACTGCCCTAAAACATTTCCTAGTGCAAACCCAAGAAATGCTCAAGGTATATATTTTTTCTTCTTTTTTCAGTTTTATTTCCTTCCAAATGTTTCATACCTTTATCACTTTAATCCTAGTGTTATTGTTCCTTCTTGTGTTATCGCCTGTGGGTGTTGCTAAATAATGTAATAAACAAATAAAGAAGTACATTGTGCCTTCATTTATCTGTTCTTTTCATTGCTTATTGGTTGGGGAGGAGCTTCCTGGTTCTCTGAGAGCTTAGGAGCAGCATGAAGCTGATCTCTATGTGATGTCTTTGTATGGGGTCTTGTCATTGTCCTTTCTTGTCTTTGTTTGTTGCCAGTGGTGAAGAGGGGGATTTCCTCACCCATTGGCTTGGCACTCTGTCATAGGAGTAAAATAACCTTAACTATGGCATCTAACCCCAATCAAACGAAAGGAAACAAACTCATTGGTCAATAAAGATTTAAGACCATAATATGTTATCGTTGGAGTGTTGACATGGGATTTGGTTTGGGAAGTTTGTTCAAGGTTGCCTTCATGTTTACTGTATTATTAAGGTAAGGCAGAGTAAGACTCTGACAATTTGCCACCATGTACGTGAATACTTATGAGCACAGCCTCAAACACCAATCTCCACCTTCTAATCTTACTTCGATGTACCTTTCACAGGTTTGAGTCTCTCGACCATCAGAGTGAGTAACTTACATGATGTTGCTCCGACAATCGAGGGAGTAGTTTTTATAAGGTTAACTCCCTCTTTCCACTGTATTTAGACAAGGGACAGTGTGAAATGAACAACTCGTTGTCATATCAGTGAAATTCCTTGAAAACGTTGTGAAACCCCAGTAAAACAAACGAAATCAAACACCTATCGAGTAAATAAATAAATCTATATTCTTTAGTCCTTTAAAGCGCTGGCCCTGCAAGCCAGAGTTCAATTCCCATTGGTGGCAAACAAATTTTCTGTCTCTAAACAAAAATATATTTTTTCACCTTTGTGTACAATTGTATTATTTTATGTTTGTTTTTTGGTTTGGTTTCAGCTTCGACAAGGCGAGGTCCGCCCCCACCCCCTCCCGGGGTACGGTGAGGTTAACCTTAGTCTAAGGACAATACCATGTATATAATGTGCCACACCAAATGACTGTGTTAAAACAGGGTTTTTTGTGAAAATAAAACCATAGAATAATATAAGCAGTGATATTCACAAATTGGATTTTCAACATGAATTAGACAAGTGCTGAACAAGTGTCCAATGTTGGAAAAATACATATTAACGGTGGCTATAAAGAATATGTGTGAAATGATGTTTTGAGTGTAGAGAGTTTCCCCTCTGTAAGGATTGATACCCTGTGTTTAACAATGACCAACAGAGAACAGTGCTTTCTGGAATCCTTTCAGTTTTTCAACCATATACTAGACTTCCACATCATTGATTTTTCCTTCGCTCATACAATTGGATTTTTCACATGATTCTACATCCGCTGTAGAGTTTGATATACGTTAAGACAAGTTAATCAGTGGTTCAGGAATTAAGGCTACCTTGCGTTGGTAGGAAGTACTAGGAGCTTTTGATTTCAGGAGAAACCTTCTTCGGAAAATACAGCTTATACTTGTTCTAGAAAAACGGAAACAACCTCTACAAGAACAATATACCATGCAACTATAACAAAATTTCCATTTCTAACTAACCTTACTTAATGGAGACGACCCAAAGGAGTTGATAAATACTCCTATAAACAGTACTGTCTTTTCAAGTGAAGCTTCAACATCATTATAGAAACTGTCCAGAATTTCTTAATTCATGTCCTCTTGTTGTAGTGGTAGTTTAGTCCCATGAACAACCATAGCAAACAACCAACCTTAACCCAGCTCAATGTCTGAGCACACCTTATAACCAAGACACAACAAAATCTGTTAATCTTAATATCACATGTAACCTGATTTACATTTTTTATGATGAAAAACTTTAAAAAACAGATCTTTGAAATTGTAAACCATTATATAAAACAAATGGCGAATCTGGGGATAAAAGTTTTTCATTTTTTGATCAGAAGACTTGAAAGTCTGGGATATGTATGTTGGTGATTAGATGTGCAGTTAGGTTTGCGTGAGTTGTAAAACATAATCTGGCAGTAGGGAGTTTTTATAGAATTTTATAAAATTTGGACAGCTGAACCTGAAGTCTGGGCCATAATCAGCATGATACATTGGTTGGTAAATTCAGGCAGGTTATCTTCAAATTCATAAACATTTTTGAAAAAAAAATATCAAATTGATGAAAATCAGGAATATATTGTTTAAAAATGTGCCAAAAGGTTGATACGAGTAAATCTGGGTGAAATAGCGTGAATTTGTTTGTAAAACAGTGAAAGCTTATTAAAAGTAGGGTGGGGGGAACCTGACAAATATTTAATTTGATCAAATTGAACTGGGAAACAAAATAATGCGAACCATTGAACCTACTCGACAGTTCTGAGTTCTAGTACATGTTATAATCAACCTAATAAATTATCTTTTTGACAAAGTATAGTGTGCATGTTATCTATGATGCAGTATCGCTTACTTGCTAATCTGAATCATCCTGGTACAAGCTTCATTTAGGTGTGTGGGTATTACAGGTGGTTTAAGTCTAGTGTTGATACGTGTCTAGCTAATATATGCTTTGACCTTTCTCGTGCATTCTCTCACTTAACGTTTCTGGTTACAACAGAAATAATAGGCAAAGTAGTTAAACATCTGTTCATTGATTTCCAAAGAATAAGACTTTAATTTTAATAAAGTCACATATTCAAGGGAATGGTGAGTATGTGTATGTACACATGGTTTCAGTACTATGTTAGCTTCTAACAGTGTTGATCAGATATTTGTGGGGGACTAGGTCCATGAAAACAGCCAGGGATGAGTCTGTCTTTCAACAACTACATGAACTATAAACATGTAAACATTAAATCTATGTACATGTGATACAAATGTGTGCAATTACCTACAAGTGTAGGGCAGAATCATTGGCCTGAAGACAACGGAGACTATTTAAAGTGGCCCATTATTTCAGCTGATTGAAAATACTGTGCAGTTTTTGTACATAGGAAGCTGCATAATGCAGACTTTTTGTGTTGGTGTGGATATATGTATTCTATTTTATACAGTGCTACATTTCTCAAGCTTCATCTCAGATTTGTGTGCCGTTTATTTTGGTAACAGAAGGGGAAATAACTGTTTGTTTATAAATCTTGAGTTCTCTCCCCTTTATCAGATTGTATTGGATAGAATGGTTGTTTAATAATTATAAACTTGTGATGACCAGAGCTTCTGAAAATGACTACATCATGAGGGTGTACCCAGTTACATGTAAATCTACATGCTGACTATTCCATATAGAAAACTTCCAAACATACTCTTGATTCATTATTTGTAAATATAATGTTTGGACACTTCTATTGAATATGCAAAATTCGGCATATAATTATTACTGTAGCAAAATATTTGCTGAATTGTAACTCAAGTTTTATATTTGATTATTATAACCATGTGTATGTCAACAAACAAAGATATATTCCTCTTTGATCTGTAATAATAATAACACTTTCCTCATCGTAATATAAAGACTACATTTAACAGTGGGGAGTTACTGTAATTTTTGTCAGTTTGTCATGTAAATGTTTTCCGTATTTTCTGTCAGATTTCTGTTCTAATTTGTGTGATCTTGAACTGGGATAAGAAGTACAGGTATTGTCAATCTTTACGTTTCAATTTGCTTTCAGGTACCTATGTGTAGTCCGCTGAGTAAGTTTACAATTGTGTTGAAAATAGCCACAGGTTTGTAAAAACATTCCTTGGTGTGAACTGGAAGTTGTCTACAAAACTGATATTTTGAAAACAATCTTAATTTTCTTGAATTTAAAAATATTTAAAACTAAATAAACCCTGCAGATGTCCTTCATAATATAACATCAGAAAGTATGTTGTTATTAAAGTAAGATATTATTCACATCCATGTACATTGTAGCATTTATTAAATATTTTTAAACAAATCCACAAATTTGTAAGATAATGTTCGAATTTCACTCTCAATTCCAATATATATAGCAATTTTCAGATTTTTAGATCCCATCCTCTGTGAAATATTCCACTGTCTTTATGGGTGTTCTTGTTGCATATGAATAATCTCCCAATGAATATGTAGTCAGGGTTTCCTAAAGTCTGGTAAATGTCTCAATTTGAGACATAACGCATCATTTTTTGAAAAACTCAATTCAGACTCCATTTCTTATGTAAAAGTATGATGAAAATAAGTAGTTGGGCATTAAAAATTGTAATTCAACAGGACACTTAAAAAAGTTGATTTTTTATTCAGTAAAAAGTTCAATATTTTGATGTCAACTCCTATGACCATATTTATAGTATGACCATATTTCTAATAGCAGCGTTTTCACTTCCTCAAATGACATGGACATGTAGATTGCTTATGCCTGTTACACATTTGCTTCTGATACAAATCGCACAAACTGTCAATCAGGAGGGTTTTCTTTTTGTATCAAACATATGGCTATTATAGACTGTAGCCACTGTTTTGAACAAGATTGCTTACATGTTTTTGTGTTAATTAAATGTGTGTTAAGTAAAACTTTTGATGTGGTCTGTACAAATGGAAAGGTAAAAATATCATTCATTGAGCTGAAGCAACCTTATATGGCAAATATTAAGAATTGCCCAATTTCATTAACATTTTGAAGCAAGGAATAATTTGGATACATCTTGATAACTTACAATCTAAACAATTTGATTAAGCGTGCCAACTGCCAAAGTTTTATGGGTGGGATTGAAATAGTATCAGAAGTTAATTATGTGTGTTATAATTTCTCCATGGTTGAATGGCCGGAGCTATTGCAGATTGATAATGGGTAAAAACATCAGCTATTTGTTGTGTTGTAAGTGTGAGGTATTGTACATTTCCACACTGTCTTTTTTTTACACGATTTTTTGCACTCCATGTCTGCAAAAGTCAAATGCTACATGTAGAAGTCCTCTTTGGGCTAGTGCTGATCTAAATACTTCCATGGTGTTCAACACCATCTAAACAGGCTTATACTTTGAAGTAACATTTTCCCCACTTGATCAAACAACATTGAAAATCTGTGAAATATTATTTGTTTTCTTTGAAAAGTCTAAGCATTTTTGCTTATAATTGGACAACAATTTTTTTAGTCTGAAGAGATTACAACATTTTTAAACGATACAGGTGGCAGTCACTGGTGGTCTAACTCTCAGGGCTGTATGTTTGATTCTAGCACAGGTCTAAATGTGCCCTTTGTCAGACAGTGCAAAGCGGGTGGTTGGAGGGAGCTTCATGTTGCCCAGGTGCTCTCAGAGCTGAAGGGGAACAGGAAGCCGATCTGTTTGTGGTGTCTGAATTGCATCCTGTATTTGTGCTGTCTTGTCTTTGTTTGTTGTCAGTGGTGTCAAGGGTGGTTTCCTTCATCCATTGGGCTGGCACGTTGTCATATATGTGAAATACCCTTGAGTATGACGTTAAACCCCAATCAAACAAAACAAACAGACTACTATCACAAACATTACTCAAATACTGCTCATGGAAATCTTTTTCTGTTTAATCTTAACTCTATATACCAAAGGTCAGTAGTTCTCTGTTTATGTAGACCAATGTGCAGGTCATAACTGTTGATTCCGTTGTGGAATCGCTGCTTGCTGTTCACTACATTTTTATACAATGTATATACCTTTACAACGCAAAACTCAAAATAATTATTTTACTGGTCGGTTTAAATAATAAGTTAATTCTAAAATTACCAAGCACATATCAATTGATTAAATTGTTTGTCTGTTGTATGTGTGTGTCAAGGTGGCCTTCTCTGTCTGCCACTGTTTGTATAGTTACAATGAAGAGGTCTAGCAGTCCGACTTAACAAAATAAATAAATTTCTACTTGTATATTTGCATAATTTATATTGGTGTAAAGTATTTTATATGGTGTTTTCAAGAAATGAGGACAATAAATTGTATTCCCACTGTCTCTGATGCTGTGTGTATTCTCTACAAGGTATTGGGTCGTATGATTTCATACCATAACAGGAAGTTAATTCCCCACAAAATGGAGTATTCTGTTATACAAAAACGTGCATACAGTTTGTACAGACAAAAAGTAATAATAAATATCATTATTTACTAATATGCTGCGTTAATTTTCAATTTTGTTGAGCTTCAGAATAGACTAGATACATGTAGTACTCGGAGCAGCGCTGAATGTAAGTGTGGGATGAAGGTTCCATGATCAATAAACTAATGCATGTGGCTGTCGGGTGAATTTATTTTAACAAAAATCTCATAAAATGATAGATTTTTCTGGAGACCAAGGTCTCCCGATTGCGTGATAAATCCGAAAGATGGATATAAATGGATTCTTACAGTTAAAGGGGGAAAACCCACTGATTTTAGGCCTAAACTTATTATTTTTATGGCATATTTTCAAAGACAACCATCTGTATTGCACTTACATTTAAATTAGCATAGCTGTTAATTAGTTAATTTAAAAAGCGGAACTGACGTCATTGTTCGAAAACATAGTAGTTATATCATCTGTAGGTGGCTGTCTCCCTATTGCATGCACTGGTGGATGCTTTCACATAAAACTGAAAGTGAGGGTTTTGTCCCTAAGAGAAACAACAACCAACCGCTTGTACACCATCTACTATAAACCAGATTTTTTAAAACTGCATGTCAGCTGAAAACATGCTAAACGTATGTGTTATTCAAAGAGCTATTTTGATATGTATACAACAGATTAACATCGCACTTGGATGACCAAGCTTATGTATACGCCATTTTGTTACAGATGCCTTCCAATGCAGCCATAAGCAAATGAGCACACTGGTAACTGACAGTGTTTTCGATCAAGGACAACAGTACAGCCTGTTAAATTAACTTATTAATGGCTATGCTTACTCGAATGCAAGTGAAATACAGATGTTTGTCTTAAAAAATATGCAATAAAAATAATAAGGTTAGGTCCAAAATCAGTGGCCTTTCCCTTTAAGTCAGAAGAGAAGATATTTGTCGTAACAAAGAATTTGTTTCCCATTCTTTTGTCAACTTCTGCTTGGCACATTCTATATTATGTGAATTAGATTTAAAGAGTTTTTGATGGCACAGTTGTTCGGTTGTCTCAGCTTTTAGTTTGATTGGGGTTTTAACACTGTGGATTGGGTGATGGAGACCACCCCAGACACCTGGCAACGAACAAAGACAGTGTCTGAAAATGCCACAGAGAACACCTCTGGAGGTGATCCATTGTATTGGTGATCCATACCATTAGTCTTGGTGAAAGCTGTGCCACAGTGTAGATATGTCTTTTATACCCTCATCTGGGATATTACAATCTAGTTGTTTGTTGTCACCCTGTTCAGTATGTACCAATCACAATGGTGCGGTTTGTAATTAAGGAACTTTAAATTTTCTATCACCAAGCATCAATGGGGTTGGCTAGTGGCTACAAAAGGAGATAAATCTGTTACTCATATATCAGGAAGGGCCGTCTATCTCATTTACTAACAATAGCATGATATGAATATTCATATAAATCGTATTGTTCAATGATATAGTTGGCACTGCCAGTTACGAGAGTAACACATTTATCTCCCTTATTAACCAACCCAATTTGTCTTTACTGTTGAAGTACACGTCCATCATTTAAGTGTAATACCCTTGAGTATTGTATTTAACATCAATCAGTTTATTACCAATGATGTCCAGGGTGGTTTCCTCCCCCCATTAATGTCCTACCCAATAAAACCCAGATGCTTCAAGTCATGTGGTAGTTTTACCCTCCGCTTTCTATACCCCCACAATACAAGTTTCCAAACCTCCTGAAAAACTGCTTTTTATGTGCTTTAGCTTCCATAACTAAAATGCTAAGATAGTTTTCCTGAACCGCCACAGGTACTTACTTATATACACTAAACTGACTTTTGAAGCAATGAGGGCATAAAATATCATTAAACTTTCATGTGGGAAAATCAAATTTATGGTTGAAATTGAGTGTTTTTCATGTTAAATGTATATGAGCTTAACAATAATTAAATAGCCGGATACATTTATCACATCAATGTTAGTGTTCAGGATGAATTAGTATTGACTCCATCCAAGCGTCAGACTTTGTCTTAGAGGACAGACTAACCAATTCTATTGCGGAATAAAAAAAAACAACAAAAGTGGAAATCAAAATGTAAAATATAAACATTTATTATGCTGTACATCCATTTATGCTCATTCCTTAGTCATATCACTATTTTAACAGCCAACCATTGATGGTGGATATTACAGTGGAACTCCTATAATGGACAGCTTCCAAGTCCTCTGCATTTTGCTGTTTCCAGGTCATGCTTTATCATCATTTTAATGCATTCCTGTTTCCAGGTCATGCTTTATCATCATTTTAATGCATTCCTGTTTCCAGGTCATGCTTTATCATCATTTTAATGCA